>CM064520.1:49516762-49657048 GCA_032716605.1 Paralithodes platypus
AGCATAGCATTCTAGTGGTTCTAATATTTTGTCATTTATTATTTTTACTAATTTTCTTTTTTGTAGTGAGCTCCCGATCATAAGGACGATTCCGTAAATGAATGAGCGTACGCTTACGATGTAGGTCTCTTTAACACTCTGGGGCGGGTGTTTCGAACAGCTGACGCATGAGTTCAAAGAGTGCCATTACTGTTTAAGGCATATCGTCAATGATTCCGGGGCCACTACTAAATATTAGGTTTTCCTTCTTCCCTCCGGGACTCAAACCAAAGGTTTGGAGAATTTAAGGCGGCAGAAAGGGGAAAATTTGATTAAACCAAATATACTGTAGTTTGATATTCTCAATAAAACATATAGATAGATAGATATAAAGATAGAAGATTGCTAGATATATAGATAGAGATAGAGAGTGAGAGACAGATAGAGATAGAGGAAGAGTGAGAGAGAGAGAGAGAGAGAGAGAGAGAGAGAGAGAGAGAGAGAGCGAGAGAGCGCGAGAGAGAGCGAGAGCGAGAGAGAGAGAGAGAGAGAGAGAGGAGAGAGAGAGAGAGAGAGAGAGAGAGAGAAGAGAGAGAGAGAGAGAGAGAGAGAGAGAGAGAGAGAAGGGAGAGAGAGAGAGAGGAGAGAGAGAGAGAGACAGGAGTGAGAGAGAGAGAGAGGAGGGAGAGAGAAGGGGGGGGGGTGTAAGTAGGGAGGGGAGAAGGAGAGAAGGGGGGGGGGGGGAAGAGTGGTAGGGAGGGGGAGAGAAGGGGGGGGGGGGAAGAGTGTAGGGAGGGGGGAGGGGTGACAGGAGAGATAATATACTACAGTACAGTTACAGTATACATACCGGCACGACACGATCCTCAGGATACCACTATCATTTGACCCGTAATTACCTGAAAAGAGAGAACGAAAAAAAAAATGTAAGTCGAAATCTCACGTCTGATACATACTGTGCCGAAGAGGGACTTTGAAGAAGGGTAGCCTAAACATTAAAAATAGAACTTACGTTTTTCATGGATCATATTATCATGTGCATTTATTATTTGTTTACTATACCTTAAGGCTAGGATTAAAATGTAAATATCAAATCTACTCTAATTTGAAGTAGAGTTGCCATGATGTAGTGATACGACGGAAGTTGTACCTGCCATGGAGGCCTAGTCATCTGTAATATCAACATTATATTTGCAACTGAATTAAGAGGACAATTCTCATTGTAGGAAACATCCATTAAACATGATTCAATTCGAACATTATTTTTAACAAACCACTGATTAAAAATGCACAATTCCAATAACTAACGGACAAATAGCTGTATGAAAGGTTAATTTTAACACCTCACTTCCTGTACATCTCAGAAATGTTATCAACAAATTAATGCTAGCAAATTTTAAACGTGGATGCAAATCTGTCTAAAAATATATGAATACTTTTTGAAAAGCTTAATTTAACTATGGACATTTTGTGTCTTCTGTAATTTACAATATTGCAGGAAAAATAAAATTGGGAAAAAAGTAAACACAACACACCTTAGCATTATACAATTACAATGCATAAAAAAAAAAAAAAAAAAAATGTTTTGAGATATGGCGGTTTGAAGACCGATTTATATAGTAATGGCATCTCTCACGGAATCATTCATGCAATATATCTTTTATTTTTTGGATTTGCTGATTATGAAGACTAATTAATGTTTAAAATGTGATGATGAGTGGGGATGGTGATGGTGTAGTGGTAGCTTGGGTGGTAGGTGTAATGGTAGATAAAGTTAATGTATAATGACAGTGATGATGAGTGGTGATGGTGTTTGGTAAAGCAACAGAAGTGCTGGACACACTCACCGATAATAATGATTAACGTCACTTATGTAGGCCTACCTTTCTCCCCTCCACCCCCACCCCTCCCTTTCTCTCTCTCTCTCTGGAATGCCCAATTATTAGGGAATACAGGAATAATCAGTTAACCACAATTGAGGATCAAGCAATATACATGCTAAAGAATAACGTAATCAATAACATACTAAAAAAACACAAGAACTTTGCCCCCCCACAATAATATGTACTGTAAACATGAACATGAACCTTATAAGTATGCACCCCTTGCCCTCCACACATCTCTTCTTTCTTACAAGGTCACACTTAAACCCTTTGTAACGCCCTCTACACGATTTCATATTTTCATTGATCATGTCACACTTATAATATCAGTCAGTATTTCTTTACTTATCACTGCTATTCTCATTTAATAGATTGACAATGTACAGTATATACATATCCCTCTGAGCCTCTAACACAGCTTTTATTTAAATAATCTGTTAAGTGCCAATTCATATCCTTTTGCAAGCCAATATACATGACCCTTGCATATGTAAGCAACATAATTGTCCTCAATATTCTTTGCTAATGGTTTGATCTACAATTAAGTACCTTCGGATATGCGGCATATCCATCCCGGAGGACTACTAGTATCTTCCTTCTGAATATTGTTTTGCTACTAAACTTAATTGAATCTTGATCTTTAAGCTCTTCATAAGACAGTGTAATCTTCTCTAGACTGCAGTTGACAACCATGCCTTGCTGCCCCACTTTAGACCCTTACCATCCAAAATTGCCAGACCATCATTAAAACATTCTCCATTACCAAATTTTATATTCAATTCACCCAGACTCATCTGATTCGTCCAGACTGGTAGAGGCGGTGGGGTATGCCGGCTCGTCCACAGCCCAGCCTCCATGCCACTTTTGACCGATCAGAGCTTCTGAATCTCACTTCACCAAATTAACTTTTACCACCCAAAATTAATTATCTTTTGCCTTACCACCCATTTTTATCTCCAAGCCTTCTTGACGTGCCATACTGAGGCTCTCGGAAAATGTGTCTCAATACCAACAGTGCCTCCCCTAAACCCCCAAACTAAAATCAACAACTCACGCAAGTTGGGTCAAGCCCCGACACTCTTTATGCTCCTCACTTTCACTTTCTCTCTTACTACACCAATAAAAACTTCCCTTCTTTCACCCTCACCCACCTTTTCTATATTCATTCATTCATTCATTCATTCATTGCACGTATACAGTTTCCTTCCCTACTTATTGATGTGTTGTGTCAGGTACGATGAAGCGATACTGCCGATATCTGTAGACTTGCGTTGAAATTCAAACTTTCCCTTTTAAGTTTTTTTTTTTTTTTTTTTTTTTTTACTACCATATTTATCTTCAGTACTATCGCTGGCCTTAAACAACTTATTTATATGTAGTATGTCCCACCCTCCCCAACACATACACACACACACACACCTCCCCTCTCACACTTTCCTCCTCCCTGGAGTACCTTACCTCCTCCTCCTCCTCCCCCCCCCTACATATTCTGAACCCCGCCGCGTAGCGAGCTGTGTTCGTTGTGTCATTACATCTCGTTACCCGGCGGGTTATTAACACTTGTGTGCGAACATGTTGGGTTAACCTTATGAGCATTAATTCCTGGAAATTTTATTTTTTTCCAGAGCTGAGCTCCGGCGGACCAATACAGACCCGGCGGTAGCTTTCTCCCACCAGTCTCTGTCATGGCTACTGTGGCCCCAGTTTTTGCTTTGTGCACTACCCCTGCTTGTGCTGGTATCCCTATTTTTGCGCATACCCGTTGCATAAGGTGTGTTAAATGTCTAGACCGTTCAAGGGGTCTCTGGGTTATGTGTAATTGTTCTTTTTGCTCCCAATTAGCTATAAAGGTCCTTTGTGATAATGATAAGACCGCGGCGGTAGCGTTGAGAGAGGTTAGGCAACAGATGTCAGCCTACACTACCATTGTTGCGCATAAATCACTTCAATGTGACAACGTCCCACTTTGGGATAGATTGCTCTCCGAACACCCTCCCCCTAAACGTTCCTCTAGAGTCACGAGTATTAAGCCGGCGGAGACTGGTCAGGGTTCTGTATCTTCTGCGGCTACACCTAAACGCCCAAGAGAGCCTACACCCCCGGTATCCGCCTCTTCGTCTCGGGCGAGATCCCGGTCTAGGTCTCCTCTTAGACACCAGTCATCTAGTCGTGCCTCTTCACCGGCGAGTAAGAAGAGTAGGACGGAAGGTTCCACCAGTGGTCACGGCGAGGATTCCTCCAGATCTAAGAATAGTTCGCGGTCACACCGTAGCCATAAATCCTCCAAAAAGGATTCACATAAACGGAAGTCCTCTCGACATTCACCAACTTCTAGTGCATCTCATCGTACCTCTACCCCAGACAGAGTTTGTGTTAAGGCCCAAGAGTCCAGTGCAGCGCCTGTCCCAAAAGAGGATTTGCCACTTAATATTTTAACCCTGGAATTGGAAAGTTCAGGGGGTTCAGTAATTGAGAATGTTTCAGACTCTCAAAAGAGCGTAGGCCAGGGCCTCGGTGTTTGGCGGTTTGCTCAACCAGGGTCTGACCACCCACGTCCGACTCAAACGAGTCACACAGTAGCCGATGTCCACAGGGACGCGGCGATCCCATCCTCTATCCCAGACTTATCTTGGCAACAAGGTACCCCTGCCTAGGCGGGGTCTTCTCAGGAGGATCAGGAGGAGAAAGACGAAGTTTCAATAATTTCGGAGATGGAAGGACAAGGGTCAGGCTCAGGCTTGGACGCCACACAGGATACTAATGATTCACCTGTAAGTTCTTCATCAAACCAGTTTGTTACGGCACAGGAAATTAATGGGCTGCTTACTCATGCTTTATCTAAATTTTTTGGCCAACAACAGGAAAACCCCACAATGGACTTGGGGGCTCCCACGACAAGTTCTACGGTACGGCCTCTGATGACTTCGATTGATTTATCTAAGATCCCTAACCCTCCCACTCTGTTAACCTCAGGGATCACTAGGCCTGCTACGGCGGCATTGACAACTTCAAATGTCAGGGTCATAACGGATGTCAATCCACCCCTTCTAGACAAAGCGCCTCTTAGAAAGGTAGCTATGCCCTTACTTTATGGGCCAGACGAGTCATGGGTTCTTTTGAACTCCTCTAAACCAGAGCTTGCCCAACCTACTTTGTCAGGGGAACTCCCGGTACCGCGTGAGTGGGTCATCCAGGGCAATAAGTCAAAGAAATTAAGGGCCGTGGATACTTTGGGTAATGTTCTGGACGTAAACATCAAGGCTATACCTAGTTATTATCACCAAGATTATTTTGTGTATGCTTCTAAGCCTGCTTTACCCCCTGCCTCAGCTTCAAAACTATTTTCAGACTGGTCTAAGCTGGATGGGTTTAATGATATTAAGACTCTGTCAGCTCTCACTCCTGAACTAGATTTACAGACCGTCACAGACGACGCAGCTAATCCAGTTTTTGAAGGTGGGACAGTTGGGACCAGGACCTTGGGTAGATTGGGAGGTAGAGGCTCAAAACTTTGCAACCACTTTCACTTCTAAATCTTCCCACCAGATACCTCAGGATACTCATTCATGGTTCTCCATGCCGGTGGGTTCTGCCGGCGGAGTCCCGTCAGCTTTGTTTTCATTTCTAGCTGCCCCTAAGATTAATCTTTGTGAGCTGAAGGACCCGTTCACTACCCCTACCCCTACTCACCTAGACAGAGAATTTAGGCTACGGGGAAAAGCTTTTCGCCTGTTCTCGCAGTACATAGTATCTCAGCAGGTGGCTAAGTCTTTACTACGGTCCACTCAGGCAATCGCAGATGCGGATGCTCGAAGATCGGTTGAGTTATCCCGGCGACTGATTCTTCAGTCGTCAATCCAATCCTTGGGTGACATACGTACCGCCTTGCTTGAGGCGGTACGAGCACGACAAGATCTTCGGATGTCGTTAGTTCGCAAGCTACCTGATCGCATTGCTAATCAGGTGGTTATGTCACCAGTGCTTACTCCCTCTTTAATGACCCCTGAAGTGTGGCGAACAGTGTTCAATATGGCACAGGCCGTTAAGCACAGTCCCACCCCTTCTAAGAAACCTGCATTTAACTTCCCCAAACCCAGGCCTACTACTAAAGCTCAGCCAGGGGGATCTAAACCTTTTCTTCCGCCTAAGTCCTCCCACTCCCCCCAGGGTCAGTACAGGCATAGACAGAGTAGGTTTTCAGGTCAGAGAGGACGCGGCCAAAATAAACCAGGTCAGGGCCAGTCTTCGGCCAACACCAGCCAGCCGGCAAAGCGTCCAGCACCAACCCCACCATCAAAAAACTAAAGTCTCTCTCACTCCCGGTGCCTACCTTAAGGCCGGAGGAACCGAGGGTAGTACAGCCGGCGAACCCTTGTCTGCTAACTGGGTCGTTCCGAACGTGTCGCCAAGCATGACCGTTAAACACTTGGGCACGGATGGTGGCACGCAAAGGCATCACTTGGCAGTGGCTCCGGCGACCTCGATTACGTCAGCCGACAACGGCGAATTTTGTTTCTTTAGAGGTGGAGTCACTAGCTCAGGAAATGATTGCCAAGAATGTCATCATCCCGGTCCCACCAAATTACCCTGTATTCACGTCCAAACTATTTTTGGTTCCCAAAAGGGACAGTGTTCAGATGAGGCCGGTCGTAGACCTGTCTTATCTGAATCTTCACATTCACAACGAATCTTTCAGAATGTTAACAGTACACCAAATCAGGCTAACACTTCCACCGGGAGGTTGGATGTGTTCACTAGACCTGACAGACGCCTATTGGCACGTATCGGTCAACAAAAGATTTCAAAGGTTTTTGGCCTTACGGATCAGGCACAAAAATTTTGTTTTTCAGAGGATGCCGTTCGGCTTGAACCTGGCACCTCGATTATTCACAAAACTAGTCCGGCAAGCCCTGATGCCATTGTTAAAACAAGGGATCAGAGTGTTGTGGTATCTGGACGACTGGCTGGTGGTGGCAGAGACACAACAATTATGCATAAAACATGTCAATATCATTTTAAATCATGTCAAAACTCTAGGCTTCAAGGTAAATCTGGTAAAGTCAAACCTTGTTCCCTCACGAGTAATTCAGTGGATAGGGCTGGTCTGGGACACCGCCGCTCTCACTCTGAGTCAGAGTGTGGACAATCGCAACAGGTTTCGCAGGAAACTGTTCAGGTTTCTTCACAGTCTGACTACGACGCGAAGGGTCTGGGAGTCTCTGGTCGGCTCTCTCAACTGGATTCAACTAACTGTCAAGTTGGGCCGGTTGAAAGTAAAACGATTAATATTGGAAGGCAACAAATATTTCCCGCTCTTACCGGCGGGAAAATTATGGCCCATCCCGAAATTAATCCACACCTTACTAGCGGTCTGGGCGAAGAGGGAAACATTGCACTCAATAATGTCATGGACCTCTCCTCCACCAACGGTATGGGTAGACACGGATGCGTCAGGCACAATAGGGTGGGGATTTCAGTCAAATCAGGGGCACCAGGGTCAGGGGCTTTGGTCCCACTTAGAAATCTCTCACATCAATGTCAAAGAATTACTAGTCCCCTTGTATTTCCTTCAGGCTCACGGCCTGGCGTTACGGGGCAAGTCGGTGGCCTTCAGAATGGACAATCTGAATGCAGTCCACTGTATTCAGAAACAAGGGTCAACGAGGTCAAGGAAGTTGCTAAACGTGTCGGAAGAGATTTTTGCTCTAGCCAACAGTCTAGATATTTATCTTCACGCATCTTATCTCCCAGGCATAGCGAACGTCTGGGCAGACGCTCTGTCCCGGAGACAGAGCACGACAGTAGAATGGGAGCTCAAGCAACCCATTTTCAACCTAATGATTGCAGAGCTCTCCCATCCACAAGTGGATCTTTTTGCGTCCGAGGAGACTCACAAACTCCCTCTATACCTCACCCGCCGGGCGAAAACGCCGGCAGGGGGGCCAGACGCCCTAGTGACAGACTGGAACAGATGGAGCTCCATCTATCTGTTTCCACCGCCAGATGCGTCACTAATGTGCCACGTAGTGAACAAACTACGAGATTATCGAGGCTTAGTCTCGCTAATCGCGCCACTGTGGCCGGCGCAGTTGTGGTACCAGCAATTAAAAATGTGGTGCCCGGACCCGGTATCGCTCCCGGTCGGGTATTTCCACTTAGACACGATTGGCAACCTAGCGACCTCGCTGACTTTTGCATTATGGACATTCAGGAGGCCAAGTGGCTAGCACCATACGGTAGAGATGTGACCAATAAATTACTCAATCAATATACTCAGTCTACAAAACGACAGTATCAATCACATTGGCAAGCCTTTACTTCTTGGATCGTTAGGACAGAACAAACTGTACCCTCAGTGGCATTAGTTTTTAATTATTTGAATTATCTGTTTGAGCAGAAACGTTTATCTGTGGTAACATTAAAAAATCACTTAACTGCGATTAGAGTGCCCTTTTTAGACCTTACGGGTCTTTCCATACCGGTAGCGGAGGAAACAGGTTTTATGAGAGCATGTTTTAAACTCCGCCCACCTCCCCGTCAGCTCATGCCTACTTGGTCTCTGGACAAAGCTTTGTCTTTGCTTCACTCTCGTCTGTACCAAAATACTGCAGACTTTGCATTACTCTTAAAAAAGGCGGTTTTCCTTTTGGCTTTGGCCACCGGAAACAGAGTGTCTGAGCTGGCGGCGATGAGCAACACACCTAATTGTCTTAGGTTTGGTAGACTTAATGAATGTATTTCCATAGCACCCTCCCCAGGTTTTGTAGCCAAGAATGAGCATAGTGCACACGTGTTTTCTGAGTTCACGGTGCCGGCGTTAAAAAGGGGAAAGGTGCATCATAATCTATGTCCAGTGCAAGCTCTAACCAAATATTTGAGAGTAGCTCCTCGAAACCCCCAAGGTGCTTTATGGGTAGCAAGTACGGGTAAACGCTTACTTAAACGGCGATTAGCCTCTGGTAGAAGTCATTAAAGAAAGTAATCCTGGCATTGTGGGTCGGGCCCACGATTTACGCAAATGGGCAGCCTCTTTACGTTTCCTGAAATTTTTTTCAGTCGAAGACATCGCGTCCACGCAGTTGTGGGCGTCTAATCATACGTTTCTGTCTAGATACTTGTCAGTTGCTCTAGACAAACCTTCCTTACCATGTATAGCTTTAAGGCAGAGGGTCTAGGTGGCCCTGCAGTCACTTTTGTTTACTTTCACGGGAAAGAGGGGGGGGGGGGGGGGGGGGGGGGGGGGTGCAGTCAGTTGACATAGGACACCCTAGACCCCGCCGGAGTATGAGAGCTGTGATACAATTTAAGGTTAAAATGTGATATGAAAATTTCTCAGCGAGAAATTGTGCTAGTACAATGTTAAGTACGAAACAACGGTGTTGTTATAGTAGTTTTAGCTGCGAAAGCAATTTAATATTAGAACAATGGAGTTCCTTTGCAATTTATCAACAAGTTTATGTTGGGGTTTATTATGTGCACATATAAACTTATAACTTGTTATTTTTTGTCACCACTCGTTGAGTGGGGTGCCTTTTGTAACTACAAATCTGTGTTCAGAATCTTCAGGGTTACCCATTTTTTGTCAGGCAGGCTTCTTTGAAGCACGCACCTGCCTGAACCCCCTTTTCCTTGTATTTTTTCGGCCTACGCCGTTGTTAAATATATTTTCAAAAGTAAGAATACTATGTGGTTGTTTTTATTATCTGCTTTTCTAGAGTTATGATATGATTACGAATGTCCCCCTCCAGTCTTAGAAATCAGGCATGTTCGTCAATGATGGAGGGGCCACTAATAAATTATAGGTTTGACTCCTGTAAGGAGATAAAGAAAACCTAATATTTAGTAGTGGCCCCGTAATCATTGACGACTGGGGCCCTCCTGACCGTCCCCTTCCCATTCGTTGATGTATTGAGGATTTTGGTTTACTTGATATGTCAGTGAAGGAGGAATGACGCCTGAATCAGCGTCTGGTCAGAGATCCACACAAGTACATCCACGATATGATGGAAAGCTTATTAGATAGTTATTCTTATTTTCTTTTTGTTTTTATTTTTTACGAAGTTTTTTCGTAGTGAGAACCCAATTCATAATGACTGAAGCCATGAGTGAGGTCGCGTGTGCTCATGATGAAGGCTCCTCAGTTTTTAAATGCTCTGCGCGGTAGATTCAAAACTACGGCGGATTAGTGTTTGAAGAGGATGCCTTATGTAATAGGTATGTTCGTCAATGATTACGGGGCCACTACTAAATATTAGGTTTTCTTTATCTCCTTACAGGAGTCAAACCTATAATTGTCCTCAATATTCTCGGCTAATGGCTTGATGTGCAAGTACCTCCGGATATGCGGCACTGTCCCTCCCGGAGGACCACTTGCACCTTCCCTCCGAATATTATTTTATGGAAATAAAATAATTTGAATGTGGCTGTGTGTTTTGGGTGCTGGGGCAATGCCTTCTCTATACATAATTATGTATAGAGAAGGCATTGGCATCCTCTAGGATGTTTAAGAAGGGACATACACACACACACACACCTCCCCTCTCACACTTTCCTCCTCCCTGGAGTACCTTACCTCCTCCTACTCCCCCCCCCCCCCCCCTTACTCCTCCTCCTCTCCCACCCATTCCTCTACCTCCTACAACCCCCCTCCCTCTCTCCCATAACCACACACCCTACTAAATATTATATTACTATCGGCATGTAAACTTCTCCACTGGTCATATTGCGCTAACTATTCCCTCAATAACCATTATTGTAATAAGAATTTGAACCATGTAACTCATCTTTGTAAAATATTTGTATTACTATAATTCCATTATAACTTCGGTAGTTGGTAATATTAGTCACATTATGTATGTGACTTGTATTCAGCTAACTATGACCTCAATAACCGTTGATGTAATGAAGAATGTGAAGTGTCCCTCATATGATTGTAATATATTTGTGGTACTATTATTGCATAATAATTAATGTAGTTCGAAATATTAGTCACATCTTGTATGTAATAATTGTATTCAGCTACCTATGATCTCAATAACCATTGATGTAAGAAAACATGAATAGCCTCCTCATATGATTGCACTAGTTTTGTAGTGCTTTTATTTACCTGTCAATTAATAATTCAGTCACTTTTTTTTTTTTTTTTTTTTTCTCCATGAGCACGTATATACAGCATATGTGGCAATCAAATGAGGAAACTATAATAACACCAGACGACGATACTGTTGTTACAGCAGAATAATGCTCTTTGAGCAGTATGTATTCCCTTACCAGTGGTTGTCCCCTTATTATTATTATTATTTTATTATTATTATTGAAATACCACAGGAACGAAAATTCCTGGGAGCGAAACTTCCACCCCCAACGAGATCCCTCTCTTTCTACCACCTCCCTCCACATGTTACACGTCTCGTTAATCACAGTCTTCTAATATACAAATCACATTTCCTTACCCCCTGACATTCTTGAAATACCCACTAAGTATATTCAATTAGATACCAACCATGCAGACTATAATACGTTCGTTGTGTATGGGTACGAGGCGATCTCAAGACACCTTAGCTCCCAGTGCACAACGAACCGGATCATGATTATGTCCGCCTGTATTAAATTATGTATTATGTTAATTTATACCATTGCCTATTTTTGTAATAATTGTATTCAGCTAACTATGATCTCAATAATCATTGATGTAATGAAAATATGAATAGTCTCCTCATACGATTGCACTAGTTCTGTAGTGCTATTATTTACAACCTGTCAATTAATAATTCAGTCACTACAA
Organism: Paralithodes platypus; assembly: GCA_032716605.1. Classification (NCBI taxonomy): domain Eukaryota; kingdom Metazoa; phylum Arthropoda; class Malacostraca; order Decapoda; family Lithodidae; genus Paralithodes; species Paralithodes platypus. The sequence continues at coordinate 49,528,409 of CM064520.1, forward strand.
GCTTGCTTGTTTTTTTTTTTTGTTTTTTTTTTTCTTTTCTTTTTTTTTTTTTTTTATGAAATACGTATATACAGACCATGTGACAATTAACCCGTGGAGCCCCGGCTAGTTTTGTAATGTTTGCGCACCAGAACCCAGCCGGTTTTAAAAAAATGGTTTTATTCCAGAAACAATAGCGAATGGGTTAGGAATGAAGGAAAAACCACGAAAAACCGCTCAAAAAGCTTAAAAAATGGTCCTACAGAGCCCCCGAAAATGGATTTTACAAGAGTAAAAAATTTAAGGCAATTATCCCAAAAAAACAGGTTATTGCGCGCTCGCGCGCACGCACGTGGACTTTGAGAGTTTTCAACCATCGGCACGGTTGCGTGGGATACGTACACAGTTCCCATACAAATCTGAGCCCTCTTGAGTGGCTACACCTGAGGTCACGGTCGGCGCAATTAGGGTGACGCGCCAGGCGCGTCTCTGGGGCTGTGCGTTACATACATCGCCGACGCGTCAGGCGCGTCGCTGGGGCTGTACGGGTTAAATGAGACAACTATAATAACACATCTGAATAATGCCAACCTGACTTATAAACACAAATATGAATGTAACCAGACGACGATGCTGTTGTTTCAGTGGAATAATGGCTCTTTGAGCAGTATGTATCGCCTTACTAGTGGTTGTCCCCTCACAGGATGGGGGGCGCTGCTCAATAAACTCGCCCCTCGGGGCAAAATAAAAAAAAATCAAATCTCTCTCTCTCTCTCTCACACACACATATCCCTTGTATCTCCATCTTTTCTTCATAGACTTACCATATTTTCCTCTCCTTCACACTATCTATAACCAAACGCTCCCCGCACTTCATAATATTCTCTCTTCCACACCTCCCTTTCTCCCAGAATCCAACCTGACTGTCCCTTCACAGCTGTCCAATATGTTTATCAATCCTCACTGCCAGGAACATTCCTCACCCCACATTCTTGTTCAGCCTTCATGCCTCCACTTAATGGGTTTGACAATGTGGATTATACAAAAGTATTTAAACTTAATATGAAAACAACACGCAACCATGGCTGGAAGTTAGAATTGAAAAGGTTCAGCACTAGTGTATGTGGAAACTTTTTCCACAAATTCCCCTATCATCAACTGCCATTCACCAACCAACCCATCAAAATGCTCTGGACCATGGCCTGTCACTCTTACTATCAACTTCTGTAATATTAGTGGCCTTTCCTATAACTCTTTCTCTGTTGAACACCAACTCTCCTCTAATAAACCTGATCTTCTTTTCCTCATTGAAACTCAGAAGTCTGAAGCAACCGCCAGCAGCCCCTTCTCTGTATCCTCCTACTTTCTCTATCCTAGTTTCAAAGCCAAAGGTGGATGTTGTGCATACGTACACAACAAACTAACTTGCTCTTGTGTTCCTGGCTTCGACTGCTCTGAATTCTCAACTTTATGGCTCAAACTTTCCTGTCACTCTCATACTAAATATTTCTGTGCTGTCTAACTTTCCCATAACTCTACTGACTTTCCCACATTTTCTTTGACCATCTAATCTCTAAAGTGGAACACATCTTATCCATCTCTCCTTTCTCAGAAATATCCATCTTAGGAGATTGCAACGTTCACCACCGTCAATGGCTCTCCTCTCATTCCACTAACCAACCTGGTAAACAAGCTTACATCTTTTCTATCCTAAATGACCTAGAGCAATTAGTTCAGCAACCTACCCGTATCCTGGATCACTTCAGAGATCAGCCTAACATACTAGACTTATTTCTAACTTCTAAACCTTCCGCTTATGCTTTTTTTATTTCCCCTTGGAAATATTTTTGCTTCCGTGGCCGGGGACCCTCAGAGAGTGCTGAACGCATTACTGAGGTAATCTTCACGGGCATGGAGGGCATACAGTCCATTTTCTTTCTCTCAGTCTAATGCAAACAAAATCTTGGTTTACTCATGCTTGTTCTACTGCTGTCTGCAGTAAGGAGGAAGCATTCAAACAGTATCATTGCCTTCAAACTCAAGAATCTCATTCTTCCTATGTTTCTGCCCGGAATCAAGCCAAATCTGTTCTTCGACTCGCCAAACACTCTTTCATCAATAATAAATGTGCTGAACTATCCAACTCTAGCTCTTCCCAAGCTTTCTGGCAACTAGACAAAAACCTCTCCAACAATTTTTCTTCCTCGTCTTTCCCTCCTCTTTTTCCACTCTGACGGCACCACCGTCACTTCAAACTCCACCTTGGATGATTCCGGTGCTAGCCTATTCCTCCTTCTCCCCCCCCCCCCCTCTCTCCTACTTACGCCTAATATCCTAATATCTTCTTTCTACCCTCTTTGGGGTTAATACTAAGAAGGCATACGGACCGGATGGTGTTCCTCCTGTTGTACTCATCAACTGTGCTTCCGTGCTAACTCCCTGCCTAGGCAAACTCTTCCATCTCTGTCTCTCCCCCAACGTCTTCCCCTCTTGCTGGTAGTTTGCTCTCACTCAAGCTGTCAAAAAGAAGAGTGACCGCTCTAAACCCTCCAACTATCGTCCAATTGTTCTCATTTCTTGCATCTCCAAAGTTTTTGAAACTCTTCTTGCTCAAAATTTCTTAAGCATTTCTCTTCTCATAATCTACTCTCAGATCGCCAGTAGGGTTTCCTTAGGGATTGCACTACTGGTGATCTTCTTTCTTATCTCACTAACTCTGGATCATCCTCCTTTCAGGATTTCAGTGAGACCTTTTCTATTGAGCTAGACATATCGAAAGCCTTCGATAGAGTCTTGCACAATTTTATAATTTCCAATCTACCCTCCTTTAGTTTCTATCCCTCCATATGTGCCTTTATCCCTAATTTCCTTTCAGGCCATTTTATAGCTGCGGTTGTGGACGGCTATCGTTCACTTCCTCAACCTATCAACTCAGGTGTTCCTCAGGGTTCTGTCTGATCTCCAGTTCTCTTTCTAATATTTATTGACAATCTTCTCAAGTGCACCTCCAGCCAATTCACTCATATGCTGACAACTCCACATTATTCTATTCAACTAGCTTTCTTCAACATCCCTCCCTACCCAGCAGTTACTCCAAAACATGTGAGGGAGGGCATAGCACAACTATCTTCTGATCTTTCTACTATCACTGATTGGGGCAGAGAAAACCTTGTTACCTTCAATGTTTCCAACTACGGTACTTGTCACAACCTTCCACAAGACTATCACTTTATTTTCAACATCATACAAATTAACCGTACATCTTCTCTTAAATATTCTTGGTGTCTCTTTTTCTTCTGATCTCTCTTAGAAAGACCATATTACCACTCTTGCTTAAACAGCTTTCCAGAAGCTGGGTGTGCTCAACTACCTCCAGGGGTTCGTTACCCCTGTACAGCTTCATGCTCTGTACAGGGGCACAGTGCATCCATGTATTGAGTATTGTTCGCATGTGTGGGGAGGCTTTTCTCACACAGCACTTATATAATTAGTAGGCTAGACAAAAAATTTTTTTTGTCTCATTAACTCACGCTCACGCACAGATTCTCTGCAGTCTCTGTCTCTCTTCGCTGCAATGTTGCATCTCTCGCTATTCTACCGCTATTACAATAATCAGTGTTCCTCAGAGCTCTCTGTGTACTGTATACCACCTTCTCTATGCAGGGTACGTAGCACCTGTCTTGCAAAACAATCCCACCCCTACACTGTGCAACTCTTCAACCCAAGGCTGTAACAATATTCCCAATCTTTCTTCTATTCAACTTCCGAGCTCTGGAACTCTCTCCCTGAATCCATCTTTCCCTCATCCTATGACTTAAATTGCTTCAAACTCCGTGTGTCCAGGCATTTTGGCTCGTACATTCCTTAATTTTGGCCCTGTCACTCTTTCAACTCTGGGGGAGGTACTCGTCACAGGCAGTTTTGCCTTGTGTTTCCCTCATCCAGTCTTTTTGAGATACTAACTATTCCTTGTAACTCTCTCTCTTTCTCTACCAGCTGTCTGACCTCCCCAGCTACAGGCGCGACAGCTGTCCCCACCTGTCCTACCCCTCTCTAAAAAAAAAAAAAAATAGATATCACTAGCATACTGTACACTACTTTACAACTTAGTTCTTTGCAATTAATTTTCCAGTAGAATTATTTCATTCTGCTGGGCGCTTTTTTGTCCAACTTAATTTCACGCCGACATTAACCCTTTTGTGTACTTAAAAGCCTTTGTGGCTATCAGGGGAGTTTAGGAACCTTTAGTTTAGTTTTTTCCGTCCCTGCAGTTGTCTTTGAGCGAGCCTATTGGCAGAATTATTTTTTTGGAGAGCTAATTATGAGATTAGGAGAATTTTATATACCGGTTCTGTACAAATGCTAGGCAGCATCTTAGTGCATCTTAGGAGCCTGAAAGGGTTAAGTCAGTGGGTGGGGAGAGAGCCTTTACCTTCTATTTAGTAGCAAATTCTAAGTTAGAATTAAGTCTGGATTGCTTAACAGGGACCACAAGGTCTGTGCAGTCTGTATATCTTAGAATCTATTTTAATGTAATTTGTAAACAGAATAACCAATGTTTAATGGAATAAACAATATATTTATATTATTATATTTTTCTCTACCACCTGCTTGACCTGCCCATATGCGGACATGACATCTCTCTCTCTCTCTCTCTCTCTCAGTGGCGTAGCCATGGGGGGGCACGTGCCCCCCCCCCCCCCCCCCCCCATGAGAAACCTGTGCCCCCCCCACCAGACACCATGGACAGCCCTACGTGTATACCTAATTTGTTATTGTTATGCATTCAGTAGGAAGTTCGAAACTCCTGGATAGAAGGCACCACCACCTAAAACAATAATTAAAATGATTAAAGATCATAAGTATCTCCATTTAAAATTATCACTTCACCAACAGCAGTAACAGTGAACATTTGTAAAGGAGTATAACATTATGATAGTTACCGCCTTAATCATCGTTTGGAGGCTCGTTTTCTTTCGTGTTCATACCTGTTGGAGCTTTGATTACAGACTAATAACACACACAACAAAGCCACTCCAACAGCTTCCTCTCTCCAACACCCTTTCTCCCCTCTCTACGCTCTTCAGAAAACTAGGAAAGTAGAAAGTAGCAATGAGGTACCGTTGTAAAGGCTTATCCCTCAATACTGTCACCTGTCACCTGATTTTTCATCCATCCTAGATTGGAAAATTGAATAGTAATGTTATATCTGAACTATTTCTTATTCTTAATATATAAAGTTTAAACATGTTCAGTTAATTTAAGGCAGAAAGAAAAAAAAAATCTACAAAAGAAAATTATTTCTCGAATGAATGCTAGGAAACTGTTTTTATTTATAATCGTTCAGCTGATTGCTGCGTGGTGAAAAGAGGGACTAGGGAGGACACTTTAGGTAAGAAATGTTTCTGGTTTCTGGCATTTCTTGTACAATTATCATGATGTCTTATTATCTATTCAACTCTTAAAATAATGTGCAGGCATTTTGTAAACACAATAATGTCACTAAACTATAAATATAGAGATTAGGCCTATACAGTACACCATATCAATACAATATATAGCCTAATCCTGCAAGTACTGTACATTCCTATTTTCATAACTTAAGTGAATCAATAAAGCTCTCCTTTCAACCCTCCCTTAGATTATGCAGTAGTAATTTTTGTATGTAAAGGATATTCCTCTGATTATGTCTCACAAGATTTCTTTGGTTCAGTTTCAATTATGCGAATTAGCTTCTAATTTCCAAAATGTCTGTCCACAAATATACAGTACAAGTGTTTAATGAAACTCTGAGAGGACTGTGTGTTTACAGTATTTATATACCAAATTGGTTATGTAAATTGAGTTAGTGTTAGTTGAGTTTAATACAATATAGGCTAATGATTAACCATATAGACAAAGCTAAAGATAAAATCAAAGAGGAGTTCCTTAGAATCATTAGTTTGATAATGTGCTATTTATAAACAAAATATGGCTTCAGATTGCGTCCATTAAGTAGTGAAATTAAAAAAAAATCTCGGGGGGGGGGGGGGGGGGCGGGCTCACAGCGTCCCCCCGAACCCCCCAGCAGGATTGGCTCGCTTCACTCGCCTATCAATTTATAGGTGCCCAATGAAGTCTCTACCTGGCCCTGAGTATCAGGTGCCCCTCCCATGATAGTAGTGCCCCCCAGGTGCCCCCCTGCTGAGAAAACCCTGGCTACGTCACTGCGTCTCTCTCTCTCTCTCTCTCTCTCTCCCCCCCCCCCCCCCCCCCCGTTGGAGACACTCGGACTACGAGGTCAGCCGTACCAGGCCACACCGATGGGACCTTTAAATTCTGTGACGTAGGCAAAGGTAGGGCTCATTTTTCGCACTACCGGGTGACTACCCTCACAGGTCAGTATACATTTGAGTGAGATAGGGGGAAGATCGCGCTGTGTTTTCCAAATTATTTCCCCCTTCTAAATACTTTTATAAGTATATTAAAACTAAGTTTACCCATACTCGACAAGAAGGTAATTTTAAGGAATTTTGAAGAAATTAACTATGAAGAATTAAAAACAAGAGGTTTTTGGTTTATGTCATACGAATGTTGAAGTTTGTAAGGAGGATATGTAGATAGATTGATAGATAGATATAGTTAAATATATAGATACTATAGATACCGTAGTTAAAAACAGAGTGAGAGTGAGTGCGTGTGTGTGTATGTGTACTGTTTGTGTGTGAGTAGTGCCGCTAGTGCGTGTGTGTGGTGAGGAGTGCGTGTCCTTGTGTGTGTGTGTGTGTGTATTGGATAAATTACAAATTATTGCATAACAGAACTGATGATGGATTACATACTAACAGTACAATTTCAAACAGACCATTTGGAAGCAAGATTTGGTCACTATCGGCAGTTAGCAGGAGGAAATTACAATATTTCTGTATGCCAAATATATTAGTGTGAAAAGAAGATGCGGATGATGTCAGTGTTAAAACTAAGTTTACCCATACTCAACATGGTCATTTTGAGGAATTTTGAAAATGCTGATCTCCTGTTCCCTTGTGATGTGTGAAAATGGTCATAACACCGAAAAAATAGAAAGTATGGTGGTATATGCTTCTACAAATGCAATATTAAATCATTACTGTGCTAAAGAAAATAACATCCCAGCAGCTACCAGAGCTAATAAGAATGTAGGCATGAAGAGAAAGCTTCAAACCCTAGACAAATAGACTATGTGTACTGTATGGTATAATTATTGTATTGTGTGTGTGTGTGTGTTTGTGAGTGTGTGTGTGTGTGTGTGTGTGTGTGTGTGTGTGTGTGTGTGTGTGTGTGTGTGTGTGACTGCAGGTGTGTGTGTGATTGTGAAGGTGAGTGTGTCTGCAGGTGTGGCCAGGTAAGGGAATCGGATTTAAAAAGTATAATCCCGGAACGGAGATTGGATTAGGCCTAGTACAAAGGTCATTCCTTTATGTGTGTGTTACATTAATTATTTGTTTATATTAATTTAAATAGTAATAATTTAGTTAGTTACTTATATGTATATTTTCACGAATAATAGTGGATGTCGGTTATATTGGCTCTCCAGTAATGCCCCTTTCCCACTGATGCGATTTCATACGATTTTCGTCGCCGAGGACGTAGTCTTGTCAATTCGCAACGAATTTGTGCGACGTCAACGATTTTGACCGTTAAAAACCGTTGACAAGTTTACACTCGGCGACGATGTCGCCGATGGGTAAGACGAATCGGCGACATTATGCGACGTCATCGGCAAATTGAGCGATGGTTCGCTGATAACCTCGGTGAGAACTGTCACATTTGAATAAAATATTGCAAAATAATGCGAAGGATGAACGAATCCTCGGCGTATGTTCTGCGACGTCTTCGGCGAATTAAGCGATGGTTCGGCGAATACCTCGGCGAGATTATCCGAAAACTTTTTGCATATATTTCATGGCACAAACATAAGAACATAAGAAAACGGGAGTCTGCAGAAAGCCGATCGGCCCACACAAGGCAGATCCCTGTCACACCCAACCCCAATTACAAGGCCTAATTATAGACCCAACTCACTAATGCCTTGAGGACTGACGGTCAGAGATCGACACAAGATTACGGGGTCTGCAGAGCGCCGATTGGCCCACACCAAGCAGATCCCCCCTCATACCCAACCCAACTCGTCGAAAATGTACAAATTTATCTTGAAAGGGGGGTCTAGAGTTTTTTTTTTAAAGTTTGATGGAGGTCTAGTGAGGAAACTAAGAAATAAAGGAATGAATGACCAAACAAACAGTCCATTTCCCCTTAAGGGGGGGATGGGCGTAATATTTGCTCATTTATATATTTGTTTATGATTTATTTAGTTTCATCCCTAGACCTCCATCAAGCATATAAAGCACCCCCCAACACCCTCCTTCAAGATCAATTTGTACATTTGTCGATAGAAAAATATCCTGGCCGAAGGCCGGTTCCTCAAAAAGTACAGGCTCGCTATCGCTAGCCAGGAAAAACTCGACGCCTAAATGACATGAAAGTCTTAATATTGAAAACGAAATGGGGTGAAATGTCTTAAAATCGCCAAACTAATGGGCCGAACGTCATACAATATGAAAACTAATGGGGTTAACCATGAGGAAGAAAGGGGACCAGAAAAACGACCCACTCCCCTTAATTCGGAGATTGGCAATGTCCGGCTTTGCCGGAGACATTTTTCTATCGAAAAATTTACAAATTTGGCTTGCTCTCAAAACAAATATATATATATATGTTGGTTCGCTACCGCTCACCAGGAAAATATTGAAACCTGGATGGGGGTAAACGTCTTAAAACAGTAGGTTGAACGGGGCCGAACGGATACAAGGCAAAGGGTGAGGGAGAGAAAGAGAGAAAAAAAAATGAGGAGAGAGGGAGAGAAAGAGAAAACAAAAAAAGGCGAGGTGGGCTCAATGTTTGCGTTACGGCTTAATTGAGCCCACCTCGCCTTTTTTTTTTTCTCTTTCTCTCCCTGTTTTTTTTTTGTTTTTTTTGTTTTTTTCTCTTTCTCTCCCTCACTTTGCCTTGTATCCGTTCGGCCCCGTTCAGCCTACTTTTTTAAGACATTTACCCCCATCCAGGTTTCAATATTTTCCTTGTGAGCGGAAGCGAACCAACATATATATATTTTTGTTTTGAGAGCAAGCTAAATTTGTACATTTTTCGATAGAAAATGTCTCCGGCGAAGCCGGATTTCTCCATATAATGCTGGTTCGCTATCGCTTGCCAGGAAGATATCGATACTTGGATGGGGATAAACGTCTTAAAACAGTTGGCTGAATGGGGCTGAATGGATACAAACCAGAGAAAGAGAGAAAATGAGAGAAAGATAAACAAAATCAGGTGAACCCCCCACGAGAGGTGCATAGAAAAAAGGGTTGACAGGTTCACTATAGGCCTAATCATTTTTTTTTACCCATCTCGCCGAAGGTGCTCTTTGGCCTCGGCAAGGTGTGTCTTGAGCATTCCGCGACGTCGCAAGGCCCTTCGCATGCCTCGTGCAGAGCATACCCCTGGTGGGTATGCTCTCGGCGAGTACTCGTGCGCACGTCGACGACTAATCGACGAGGAAATCGACGATGACTCTTGTGCATCGTCGATGTTCTCAGAACATCTGTGAGCATCGGCGAGCCGCCGTGCAGCGTTGCAAAGATTTTTTTTTGTGCGAAACCCTCCGCGGTCTCGCCGATGATCTCCGAGGGCCTCGCAGATCCCTCTCCGATGTTCGACGATGCTTGCGAGGGCTACGAACCCTCGTGAGTCCTCGTCCAAAATTTTGAACAATCCGAACATTTGCGATGACCCGCGAGGGCCCTTGCGAGGCCTTGCGAGGCCTTGCGAGTCAAACGATTATCATGCGAGGGTTTAAGATTTTGTTGGGACATGTCACGAATGTGCCAATTTATTGGTGTCGGCGATGAAAATCGTGAGAAGTCGCATCAGTGGGAAATGGGCATAAGGCTCTCTTTATTGGCTGTGTATAAAATATACTAATGTATTTATTAGTGGCCCTTCCATCATTGACGATTATGCCTATTACATAAGGCATCCTCTTCAAACACTCATTTACCGTAGTTTGAATCTACCGCGCAGAGCATAAAAAATTGAGGAGCCTTCATCATGAGCGCACGCAACCTCACTCATGGTTCGTCATTATGAAATTGGGTACTCACTACGAAAAAACTTCGTAAAAAATAACAAATAAAAAAAAAATAAGAATAACTAATCATAAGCTTTCCATCACTTCGTGGATGTACTTGTGTGGATCTTTGACCAGACGCTGACTTCAGGCGTCATTCTTCCTTCTCTGCTCTGCGCTCAACCTGCCCTGACGTGTCTCCCCACGCTCCGCTCGTTCCGCATTTGCTGCGTCCCTAGTGAGTTTTTTCTCATTTGTTTACTCTGGGATGTATCGAGTAAGGTTAGGATATGCATAGCAGGAGTGTCATGGGCGGGCTGCCCGCAGTTCAGTGTATTTGGGTCGTGTGTTTGGGACGCCTATTTCGGGCGTACCCTCGTGGTCCCGTAGTGGACGCGTGAAACGTTTTCGCGGCTAGCTAGCCTAGTTATTTAGTTGGCTTTAACTACGCGTTATTAGGCTTCTTTTTATCTTTCTGATGAAGTTGCCTTATTTGTTTGTTTTCTGACGTTCCTAGCGTATTTTTCTTCACCTAGTGAAGTTTTTTCTAGGTCCCGTGTCAGTGCTTCCCTCTCCCGGGTATATTTCTTCGAGGTGTGTTGGCGGCTGTTCCTGTTGCGATATAATTCAGTGCTTTTTGTTTTTATTACGACATATTTAAGTGATACTCCGTCTGCTTAGGCCTAGCCAGCCTCTCGTAGCTTTTTTACATGTGCAAGTGTTATTGATTTATTGTATAAATATGTACTACTGTGTCATGTGTGTTCTGGATAAGTTGTGTATTGGCTTTTTCCAGGCACTATTTGTGTACCTCCGATTGCATCTGGTTGGTGTGGGTTACCGTTTCCGGCGGGTTTTCTCGATTGCTCCGTGAAAATCCGGCTGGTTCTCAGATTGCGTCTGGTGGGTGTGGGTTGCCTTTTCCGGCGGGTTTTCTCGATTGCACCGAGAAAATCCGGCTGGTTGCCGAGTTTTAATCACGCGTGGTTAAAATAGGCTAATTTCCCCCGGCGAGTGGTGGCTTGAGGGCTCTCCAGAACTGCGTCTCTGTAGTGGGGCCTGTGTTCAGGCTTACTGTGTGTTTCCCGGCGGAATGACTTTACCCGATTCAACTAGGGGTTCATGCGGACACCTGTTGACTATAGTTTTTCCCAGTTTTGCAAAGCCATTGAAAAACTGGGCTGTTTTGTTTGATTAGTCTTTCCACCCCGGCGATCTTTTGCAAAGAAGTGGGGATAGGAACAATTGGGGTTAACTTTTCTATTAATTTTCACCCGGCGGTTCAACCTCGGGAGGGTGGGAATCACGGATTTGCAATTCGGTAGGATTAGCCAAACAATTGAGGGATACAATTGGGTATCGAGACATTCAACTTACGGCGATCTATGAAGGCTTCGAGAGGAGTCAGATCTAATGATTAAGATGGGCTTAACCTGGTTAATTGCCTTATAATAAGGAGGCCGGCGTCTTATTATGGGTTCCCGGTGAACTTTATATCACAGGGAAGACTGCGTCATTTATAAAGAACTGCTCGTCTTTATATCATGTCAGAGGATATTCTTAAAGCTTTTAGACACAAAGATATTCAAAAATCTTTACATATGAACCTACAGGGTAACGAGAGGTAATAGTGGTGTATTACGTCTCGTTGCCCGGCGGTTCATTAACACTTGTGTTAGAACATTTTGGGGTAACCTTATGATCATTAATTCCTGGAAATTTTCTTTTTTCCAGGGCGGAGTTCCGGCGGGTCCACAGAGGACCAGGTGAGGCCCGGGGGGAGTTAGCTTTTAACCAGTCTCTGCCATGGCTGCTCTAGCCCCTGTTTTTGCTCTTTGTTCAATGCCCTCATGTTCCGGGATCCCTATTTGTGCACATACTCTGTGCATTCGTTGTGTCAAATGCTTGGACCGATCAAGGGGTTTGTGGGTAACGAAGAATTGTACCTTTTGTAGTCAGCGGAGTATTAAAGTATTACAGCACGACAATCTGGCCGCGGCGGTTGCATTACGCGAGGTCAGACAACTTCTTACTAATTATGCTACTACAGTGGCTCATAAAGCACTGCAGTGTGATAACGTAATTCTGTGGGACCGTTTGTTGGTTCAGCACCCCCCAATTAAACGTCCTCCTTCCCGAAGTAAAGTAAATAAGTCGGCAGAGACTGGGCTGGGTAAAGGGCTTCTTCCCTCCCCCGGCGACAGCTTCGGAGTCAAGATCTAGGTCCAGGTCACGGTCTCCTCTCAGAAAGCAGACACATAGTCACTCGACTTCACCTTCGCGGAAGAAGAGTAGGACAGACAAGACCAAGGACAGTTCTAGTGATACATCGAAGTCGAGGCGGAGTCACAAGTCTTCTAAGAAAGAGTCTCATGTACAAAAGTCCTCCCGGCGTTCGCCGGAGCCTCGAACCTCGCTTTCTGCCTCTACTCCCGACATGCCTCATGTCCAATCTGACAGGTCGGAAGTGGAGTCAGAGACTGTGGTGGGGGATATACCGGCGGACAGGTTGTCCCCAAATATTATTCCCAGTTCCAATATTCTCACTTTAGATTTAAGGGGTTCTCCCGGCAGTGATAACCCGCTAGAGGGCTCGAGTGAGGGCTCAGTCATTGGGGTGGGGCCTGGCTCACAAGTGAGTTCCGGCCAAGACCGGGGAGTTTGGAGGTACTCCCAGCCATGGAGGGACAGCTCACTTCCGTCTCAGGCAACACAGGTAGTGGCTGAAGTCCACCGGGAGGCGGAGATCCCGTCTTCCATCCCTGACTTAACATGGCAACATGAGGGGGTCCCAGCCTCGGCGGAATCCTCTCAGGAGGGACCGGAGGCAAGGGATGAGGGTTCTATTATTTCTGAGGTGGGAATTCACGAGTCTAGTTCATTCGTAGATAACTCTCAGAATAGGGATGCTTCACCTAATAGTTCTTCCTCTGCTCAATTTGTCACGGCGGATGAGATTAATGGGTTACTAGCGAGTGCTTTAACTAAGTTTTTTGGCCAGCAACCGGAGACTCCTATAGTTGGTCTGGGAGCTTCCACGCCAACATCGAATGTCCGACCTCTGGCTACTTCCATTGCTTTGACACAAATTCTGCTCACTTCCCTTGTATCACCTACTATTGTTACTAGGCCAACTTCGGCGGCACTAACTACTTCCAATGTGCGAGTAGTAGCAGACGTAAATCCTCCCCCGTTAGACAAAGCCCCGATCAGAAAAGGGGCTATGCCTCTCTTATACGGGCCAGACGAATCTTGGGTATCATTGGTACCAGCAAAGCCAGAGGTAGCACAATCCACTATGTCAGGGGAGCTTCCAGTACCACGGGAGTGGGTAATCCAAGGGAATAAATCTAGGAAGTTAAGGGCTCTAGATATGCTGGGAAATGTACTTGATGTTAGTATTAAGGCCATCCCCAACTATTATCATCATGATTATTTTGTATATTCTTCTACACCTGCCCTACCTCCTGCGTCAGCTTCAAACTATTTTCGGACTGGACAAAACATGATGGGTTCAATGATATCAAAGCGCTGTCGGCTCTAACACCTGAGTTAGGTTTAAAGACATTCACAGACTCAGCCGCGAATCCAGTTTTGAAGGTGGAGCAGTTGGGTCCGGGACCTTGGGTGGACTGGGAAGTCGAGGATCAGAACTTTGCAACTACATTCACTTCTAAAGCTTCACACCAAATTCCACAAGAAAGCCATTCTTGGTTCTCTCTCCCGGTATACTCTGCCGGCGGAGTTCCCTCTGCTCTATTTGCTTTTTTAGCTGCCCCTAAAATTAATCTATGCGAGCTTAAAGATCCCTTTTCTACACCTTCCCCTGCTCACCTAGACCGGGAGTTTAGACTACGGGGAAAGGCGTATAGACTATTTTCTCAGTATATAGTTACGCAACAGGTAGCAAAGTCAATGCTAAGATCTGCTCAGGCTATCGCGGACACGGAAGTCCGAAAGGCTATCGGACTGTCTAGACGTTTGCTTCTCCAGACTTCTATACAGTCACTGGGAGATATACGCACGACCTTGTTAGAGGCGGTGCGGGCAAGACAAGATCTAAGGATGTCTCTAGTCCGAAAGCTCCCGGATAGGATTGCAAATCAAGTAATAATGTCCCCAGTTCTAACTGCCTCTTTATTGTCCCCGGAGGGGTGGAGGACGGTGTTTAACATGGCTCAGGCCTTGAAGCACAGTCCCGCCCCGTCTAAGAAACCTGCTTTAACTTTTACCAAGCCCAAACCAGTCGCTAAAGCTCAGTCTGGTGGGGCAAAACCCTTTAATTTGCCTAAGTCCTCTTCCACCCAAGGTCAGTACAGATACAAGCAAGGAAAGTCTTCAGGTAATCATAAAGGACAGAGGTATCAAAGGTCGGGCCAGGGCCCGTCTCCAGCCAAACCCGGCCAGTCGTCTAAACTTACACCACCACCACCACCAAAAAACTAGGGTCTCTCTCACTCCCAGGGCCAATCTTCCGGCGGGTGGATCAGAGGGTAGTCCAGCCGGCGAACCCTTGTCTGCTAAGTGGGTCGTTCCGGGCGAATCATCGCGCATGGCCTTTAAACACATGGGCGAGGATGGTGGCACGCAAAGGCATCACCGGGCAGTGGCTCCGGCGACCTCGTTTACGTCAGCCGACAAAGGCAAATTTTGTTTCATTAGAGGTGGAGTCACTGATCCAAGAGATGGTTGCCAAGAATGTTATCATCCCGGTTCCTCAAAATTACCCAGTTTTTACATCCAAACTTTTTCTGGTGCCCAAAAGGGACAGTGTTCAGATGAGGCCGGTCGTAGACCTGTCTTATCTGAACCTCCACATTCACAACGTCTCCTTCCGGATGCTGACAGTGAATCAAATCAGGCTAACACTTCCGCCGGAAGGGTGGATGTGTTCTTTAGACCTGACGGACGCGTATTGGCACGTCCCGGTAAACAAACGGTTTCAACGATTTCTGGCCTTACGAATCATGCATCAGACTTATGTCTTTCAGAGGATGCCGTTCGGATTAAACCTAGCACCGCGCATATTCACGAAATTAGTTCGGCAAGCCCTGATGCCCTTGTTGCAACAAGGGATCAGGATTTTGTGGTATCTAGACGACTGGCTGGTGGTGGCGGAGACGGAACAGTTATGCATCAATCATGTCAACATAACATTAAATCATGTAAAATCTCTAGGATTCAAGGTAAACCTGGTAAAGTCAAACCTTGTTCCCTCACGAGTGGTCCAGTGGATAGGGATGGTCTGGGACACAGCTGCTCTCACTCTGAGTCAGAGTGTGGACAATCGAAACAGGTTTCGCAAGAAACTGTTTCTGTTTCTTCACAGTCTGACTACGACAGAGAGTCTGGGAATCTCTGGTCGGCTCTCTCAACTGGATTCAACTAACTGTAAAGTTGGGCCGGTTGAAAGTCAAACGTTTAATTTTGGAGGGCAACAAATTTATTCCACTATTGCCGGCAGAAACATTATGGCCCATCCCAAAATTAATACACAACTTACTAGCGGTCTGGGCGAAGAGGGAAACATTGCACTCAGTCATGTCATGGACCTCTCCTCCGCCGACGGTATGGGTGGACACGGATGCGTCAGGCACGATAGGTTGGGGCTTTCAGTCAAACCAAGGGCATCAGGGTCAAGGGCTTTGGTCCCATTCAGAATCCTCCCACATAAATGTCAAAGAGTTACTAGTCCCCTTGTATTTCCTTCAAGCTCACGGCTTTTCTTTACGGGGCAAATCAGTGGCCTTCAGGATGGACAATCTGAATGCGGTTCACTGCATTCAGAAACAGGGGTCAACGCGATCTCGGAGGTTGCTAAACGTGTCAGAAAAGATTTTTGTACTAGCCGACAAGCTGGCCATTCAGCTGCACGCTTCTTATCTCCCCGGCGTAGCGAACGTTTGGGCAGACGCTCTATCTCGGAGACAGAGCACAACAGTAGAATGGGCACTCAAGCAAAACATTTTCGACCTAACGATTGCGAAGCCTTACCGTCCACAAGTGGATCTATTTGCGTCCGAGGAGACTCACAAACTCCCGCTGTACCTAACCCGCCGGACAACCACGCCGGCGGGAGGACCCGACGCACTGGTGACGGACTGGAACATGTGGAGTTCCGTTTATCTGTTTCTGCCGCCAGACGCTTCTCTGATGTGCCAAGTAGCAAACAAACTACAGGATTATCGGGGCGTAGTCTCGTTAATCGCGCCCCTGTGGCCGGCGCAGGCGTGGTACCAGCAATTAAAAACGTGGTGCCCGAACCTGGTGTCGCTCCCGGTCGGGTATTTCCACTTAGACACGATTGGCAACCTAGAGACCTCGCTGACTTTTGCATTATGGACATTCAGGAGGCCAAATGGCTAACTCCGTATGGTAGAAACGTGACCGATAAATTCATGAATCAATACACACAATCTACTAAGAGACAGTATCAATCGCATTGGCAGTCTTTCACTTCTTGGATACTCAGAACAGAACAATCCGTGCCTTCGGTGGCTTTGGTTTTTAATTATTTAAACTATCTGTTTGAGCAGAAACGTCTATCTGTAGTAACGTTAAAGAATCACTTAACAGCAATTAGGATGCCATTCTTTGACCTTACAGGTCTAACCATACCACTAGCGGAGGAGACAGGTTTCATGAGGGCATGTTTTAAACTCCGCCCACCTCCCCGTCAGCTCATGCCTACCTGGTCTCTGGACAAAGCGTTGTCATTACTTCATTCCCGGCGGTACCAAAATACTGCAGATTTTGACTTCCTTTTAAAAAGGGCAGTATTCCTTATGGCTTTGGCTACCGGGAACAGGGTGTCTGAGCTGGCGGCGATGAGCAACACACCTAATTGCATCAGGTTTGGTAGGCTCAATGATTGTATTCATATTGCCCCTTCCCCGGGGTTCATCGCCAAGAATGAACACAGTGATCACGTGTTTTCAGAGTTCACGGTGCCGGCGTTGAAAAGGGGAAAGGTGCACCATAATTTATGTCCAGTGCAAGCGCTAACCAAATATTTGAGAGTCGCACCTAGGAATCAACAAGGTGCTTTATGGGTATCAAGTACGGGTAAACGCGTAATGAAACGTAAACTGGCTTCTCTCTTAGTTAATGTCATTCAGGAAAGTAATCCCGGCGTTGTGGGTAGAAATCACGATTTACGCAAATGGGCGACCTCTTTGCGTTTCCTTAAGAATTTTTCTGTTGAGGACATAGCAGCCACGCACCTCTGGTCCTCTAATCATACTTTTTTGACTCGATACCTTTCAATAGCTTTAGACAGGCCTTCCATGCCATGTATAGCTTTACGGCAGAGGGTCTAGGTGGCCTCTGGGTCACTTAGTGTTTAGATGAAGAAAAGAGAGGGGGGGGGGGTGCAGTCAGTGTAACATAGGACACCCTAGACCCCGCCGGAGTACGTGTGCGGAGCTTACGAGCTGTGATACAGGGTGTAGGTGCTGTGATATAAAATTTCTCTGTAGTATTCATTACAGGAAATTGTGCTAACGTACAATCATAGTAGAACGACAATGCTTGTTGTAAATAGTTTTGGCTGTGAAGCAATATAAATTTAAGTAATCTTAGTAGTTGTGGCCGCAACTTGTATTTGTAATGCAAGTACCTCTGCAGAAGTACAAGAGTTCAGTACTTCTGCGACAGTACACGAGTTCCTTTTATTTTTAGGGTATAATTTTAGATATATATCCACGAGTTAATGGGGTTTATATGTGCACATGTAAACTTTGATGTTTTTATTTTTCACCACTTACAACCCTCTGTTCCCGGAAGGGCTCTTGAACGCCCATAAAAAGCATACACGAGCTACCCGGAAGGGCTCTTAAACACCCATGACGTCAAAGCCTGTGAGCTTGGTGTGCGAGGCGTCGGTCCGACGCATGTAAACAACAGCCGGCAGGACCGACGCTCCGCATCTCCGGCCACAAGAAGGAGAGCGTCGCTTGTTCGTGTGTGCCTGTATGTTGTTGTTAAGTATCGAAAAGTGGTGTAAAGTGGCTGTTTTGGCCATAAAGTTATCTCCAATGAAATCATCATCACAGCTCAACCAGTTGACTTAGAGAGCTCTACTTAATGCCATTCTACAGGTAAATAACACAGCTACGCTTGGGGATGCGCGGGAATGCGGGAAGCAGTCTGATTAACGAATATACGGTAGCCTAGCCTAGACGTTTTTCGGCCAAAACACCCGGTTTTCGAGGAATATATATATAATACATAGCCGGGGCTGGAGGGTTAAGTGGGGTGCCTTCTTAACTACCAGCTCTGTGTACAGAGTCTCGGAGTTAACCCCTTTTTTGTCCAAGCAGGCTTCTTCGAAGCACGCTCCTGCTTGTCCCCTTTTTTGTATATTTATATGCTGTATAAAGTTTATGCACAAAAATATATACTTTTTACAAAGTAAGAATACTATGTGGTTGTTTGATTATCTGCTTTTGCTAGAGTTATGATATGATTACGAATGTCCCCCTCCAGTCTTAGATATCAGGCATAATCGTCAATGATGGAGGGGCCACTAATAAATTATAGGTTTGACTCCTGCAAGGAGATAAAGAAAACCTAATATTTAGTAGTGGCCCCGTAATCATTGACGACTGGGGCCCTCCCGACCATCCCCTTCCCATTCGTTGATGTATTAAGGATTTTGGTTTACTTGATATGTCAGTGAAGGAAGAATGACGCCTGAAGTCAGCGTCTGGTCAAAGATCCACACAAGTACATCCACGAAGTGATGGAAAGCTTATGATTAGTTATTCTTATTTTCTTTTTATTTGTTATTTTTTACGAAGTTTTTTCGTAGTGAGAACCCAATTTCATAATGACGAACCATGAGTGAGGTTGCGTGCGCTCATGATGAAGGCTCCTCAATTTTTTATGCTCTGCGCGGTAGATTCAAACTACGGTAAATGAGTGTTTGAAGAGGATGCCTTATGTAATAGGCATAATCGTCAATGATTACGGGGCCACTACTAAATATTAGGTTTTCTTTATCTCCTTGCAGGAGTCAAACCTATAATATAGCATTTTGTATTATTTTTTCCAATAGGAAAAAAGTAATAGTGATATACTTGTAATACGGTTTTATCTTGTACAAATACTTGTTCAAGGTATGAGTGTAATTTGCAGTAAACACCAAAGTATGTTATAATATCGGCATCATAATATATAATAATATCATTTTGCGTACACAGTAAAAGATAAATATATTTTGATGTGTACTTTAATTTAAAATTAAACTGATAAAATATAAAAGGGAGAGTAATTATAGAGTAATTATAGACTTGGGAGACAGAGCAGTCCGTGAATGTAGCACCACCTTGCTGACGTCACAGTATGGTCGACGCGGCCTGGGTCAGCTCATTGAAGTTTTTAAAATACTTAATGGGTTTGACAAAGTGGATTACAGCAAAATGTTTAGCCTCAATAGGAATACAACTCGCAACCATGGCTGGAAATTATAATTAAAAAGGTTCAGCACTAGTATTTGTGGACACTTTTTCACATAATTTTAAGATCAGTTCTACCTGGAACAAACTGCCCTCAGAAGTTGTAAACAGTTCTTCAGTAGAGAAGTTCAAGAAGAGAGTAGATAGTATTTTGCACACTCTGTAATGAGTGTACTGCACTAAACAGTCGCTTTCCTTTCACTTTGATTATCTCCCCGGAATGGACCGCAAGGTCTCTGAGATACTAACTAGTCCTTGTACCTCACACTCTCATGCCTGTACCAGCTGGTGGGGGTGAAGGTGGTGAAGGTAATGCAGGTGAGAGCAGCCGCGTCAACAACCACGACATCAACACCCGAGGGATTTGGAAGGTCTGGGAAATGTGTACGAGCAGGAGTCAGAATATATGTAGAACAATGGAATACATGAGAGAAATAGGGTGAGAAAAGACTAGTTGATTGAGAGGGAGTGTGAAAAAGGATGTGAGGGGATAGGAGAATAGTTATATGAAAGCAAGGGAACAGTTAAATAGAGATATGACTAGTCGAACGAGGCAGAGGAAAATAGTAGCTCAATAAAATGTGAATAGTCGTATGTGGGTGTGTGAGAATGGAATGCGAGTAATAGCAGCCGCGTCGACAACCAGACCCTCAAAACAACGAATTTGGAAGGTCTGGGAAATGTGTACAAGCAGAGGTCATGATAAATAGAGAACTATGGAATATGAGTGAGAAACAAGTAAATACGGAGAGAGGGAAATAGTTAATTGATAAAAAGAGTGAAAAAGGATTAGAGGGGATAGTTGAATAAAGGTAATAGTAAAAAAAAAAAGTGGGAACTAAGTCGCATATGGGTGGGGGAAAAGGTAATGTGGATGATAACACCCATGTTAACAAGCAGACCCTCAACACCACAGGATGTGTAAGGTCCTGGATATGTGGGGCAGCTGAGCGACAGAGATGAGAGGTGGAATAGGAGAGGTGGGAATTTGGGGGAATATAGAGTCATAGATGAGAGGTGGAATAGGGGAGGTGAGTATTTGGGGGAGTATAGAACCAGAGATGAGAGGTGGAATAGGGGAGGTGGGTATTTGGGGGGAGTATAGAACCTGAGATGAGAGGTGGAATAGGGGAGGTGGGTATTTGGGGGAGTATAGAGCCAGAGATGAGAGGTGGAATAGGGGAGGTGGGTATTTGGGGGAGTATAGAGCCAGATATGAGAGGTGGAATAGGGGAGATGGGTATTTGGGGGAGTATAGAGCCAGAGATGAGAGGTGGAATAGGGGAGGTGGGTATTTGGGGGACTATAGAACCAGAGATGAGAGGTGGGTATTTGGGGGAGTATAGAACCTGAGATGAGAGGTGGAATAGGGGAGGTGGGTATTTGGGGGAGTATAGAGCCAGAGATGAGAGGTGGAATAGGGGAGGTGGGTATTTGGGGGAGTATAGAGACAGAGATGAGAGGTGGAATAGGGGAGGTGGGTATTTGGGGGAGTATAGAGACAGAGATAAGAGGGCGATGTTGGAAAAGGGAAAATGGAGATGGGGAAATATGGACCGTGGAATAGGGGAGAGGAAACGGGATTTAGAGGGTCCAGGAGACCAGGGAGAGCAGAGAGTCAGTAATGCTACGGTGATAGTTGAATGGGGGTGACGAAAGAGGTTGGTTGTTGAATGAGGTTAAGGAATATATGAGAGGGTGAGACTTGAATGGGTAGAAGGAATAATGATTGATAAAGAGGTATATAGTTAAATTGATGAGAGGGACTCAGTGGAATACAGAGGGATATAGTTAAATGGTAGTGACGAATATAGTTAAATGGTAATGACGAATATAGTTAAATGGATGTGACAGATATAGTTAAATGGTTAAGAGGGATTTGTTGTTGTTGTTGCTGTTCCTCAGGCTGTCTGGCCGAGCAGCCCCAAGGTCCCGAGCAAGGCCAAGGCCATAACCGAGTGCCCCCACAGAACCCTCCCAGCTTACCACTAATAATGCCCAGGTGACCGAAGCCACTCAAAGGCGGGGAGCTGGAGGGTGCGGAAACTCCCGGGAAACAAAAGCCCCACCCAAGGCCCTGTGCCCCTCAGCAATTATAAAGGGAAAGTTGAGGGGCAAAGGAAAAATGTGACGCTTTGGCTCCCAATCTGCCAGGGTTGGCAGTAGGGAGGTCAATCCACGGAAAAGACGCCGTCACTTGAGATCTAGAAAATATATAAGTAAAAGGAACAGTCAGAGTAAGCTATGGGTATGGCAGAGAACGCTCAACTCTCATTCTGATAGACCAGCCCATCACCACTGGGTTAAGAGGGATATAGACCTACTTAAATGGACGAGAGGGATATATTTATATGGTTGAGAGGGATATAGTTATATGGTTGAGAGGGATATAGTTATATGGTTGAGAGGGATATAGGCCTACTTAAATGGATGAGAGGGATATATTTATATGGTTGAGAGGGATACAGTTATATGGTTGAGAGGGATATAGTTATATGGATGAGAGGGATACAGTTATATGGTTGAGAGGGATATAGTTATATGGTTGAGAGGGATATAGTTATATGGTTGAGAGGGATATAGTTATATGGTTGAGAGGGATATAGTTATATGGTTGCGAGGGATATAGTTATATGGTTGAGAGGGATATAGTTATATGGTTGAGAGGGATATAGTTATATGGTTGAGAGGGATATATGGATGAGAGGGATATAGTTATATGGATGAGAGGGATATAGTTATATGGATGAGAGGGATATAGTTATATGGTTGAGAAGAATATAGTTATATGGATGAGAGGGATATAGTTATATGGTTGAGAGGGATATAGTGATATGGTTGAGAGGGATATAGTTATATGGTTGAGAGGGATATAGTTATATGGTTGAGAGGGATATAGTTATATGGATGAGAGGGATATAGTTATATGGTTGAGAGGGATATAGTTATATGGATGAGAGGGATATAGTTATATGGATGAGAGGGATATAGTTATATGGTTGAGAGGGATATAGTTATATGGTTGAGAGGGATATAGTTATATGGTTGAGAGGGATATAGTTATATGGTTGAGAGGGATATAGTTATATGGTTGAGAGGGATATAGTTATATGGATGAGAGGGATATAGTTATATGGTTGAGAGGGATATAGTTATATGGATGAGAGGGATATAGTTATATGGATGAGAGGGATATAGTTATATGGATGAGAGGGATATAGTTATATGGTTGAGAGGGATATAGTTATATGGTTGAGAGGGATATATTTATATGGTTGAGAGGGATATAGTTATATGGTTGAGAGGGATATAGTTATATGGATGAGAGAGATATAGTTATATGGTTGAGAGGGATATAGTTATATGGATGAGAGATATAGTTATATGGATGAGAGGGATATAGTTATATGGTTGAGAGGGATATAGTTATATGTATGAATGGGATATAGTTATATGGTTGAGAGGGATATAGACCTACTTAAATGGATGAGAGGGATATATTTATATGGATGAGAGATATAGTTATATGGTTGAGAGGGATATAGTTATATGTATGAGTGGGATATAGTTATATGGTTGAGAGGGATATAGACCTACTTAAATGGATGAGAGGGATATAGTTATATGGATGAGAGAGATATAGTTATATGGTTGAGAGAGATATAGTTATATGGTTGAGAGGGATATAGTTATATGTATGAGCGGGATATATTTATATGGTTGAGAGGGATATAGACCTACTTAAATGGATGAGAGGGATATATTTATATGGTTGAGAGGGATATAGTTATATGGTTGAGAGGGATATATTTATATGGTTGAGAGGGATATAGTTATATGGTTGAGAGGGATATAGTTATATGGATGAGAGGGATAGTTATATGGATGAGAGGGATATAGTTATATGTATGAGCGGGATATATTTATATGGTTGAGAGGGATATAGACCTACTTAAATGGATGAGAGGGATATATTTATATGGTTGAGAGGGATATAGTTATATGGTTGAGAGGGATATATTTATATGGTTGAGAGGGATATAGTTATATGGTTGAGAGGGATATAGTTATATGGATGAGAGGGATATAGTTATATGGATGAGAGGGATATAGTTAGATGGTTGAGAGGGATATAGTTATATGGATGAGAGGGATATAGTTATATGTATGAGCGGGATATAGTTATATGGTTGAGAGGGATATAATTATATGGATGAAAGGGATATAGTTGTATCGTTGAGAGGGATATAGTTATATGGTTCTACCTACTACCTGGAATAGTAGTGGGAGGGATATAGTTACAGTTATATGGTTGAGAGGGATATAGTTATATGGTTGAGAGGGATATAGTTATATGGTTGAGAGGGATATAGTTATATGGTTGAGAGGGATATAGGTATATGGTTGAGAGGGATATAGGTATATGGTTGAGAGGGATATAGTTAAATGGTTGAGAGGGATATAGTTAAATGGTCGAGAGGGATAGTTAAGTGGAAGAGAGGGATATAGTTAAATGGAAGAGAGGGATATAGTCCTGTGCTATTCCTCTCTCCACCCCCTCTCTCATACTTATACCTAACATCATAATCTTTTCCAAAGATGTATGTTCTGCCCTCTTTGGGGTTAATACTAAGAAGGCGTACTTTCCAGATGGTGTTCCTCCTGTTGTATTAAAAAACTGTGCGTCCATGCTGACTCCCTGCTATGCAAACTCTTCCATCTCTGTCTCTCCTCTAACGTCTTCCCTTCTTGTTGGAAGTTCACTCTCATTCAACTTGTCCCAAAGAAGGGTGTTCACTCTCAACCCTCCAACTATCGTCCAATTGCTCTCATTTCTTGCGTCTCTAAAGTATTTGAAAGTAGTCTTACTTCAAAATTTCTTAAGCATTTATCTTCCCATAACCTACTCTCAGACCGCCAGTATGGCTATCACCAGTAGAGCGGCCCACTCTACTGGTGATCTTCTTTC
The DNA here is from genome assembly GCA_032716605.1 of Paralithodes platypus. NCBI lineage: Eukaryota > Metazoa > Arthropoda > Malacostraca > Decapoda > Lithodidae > Paralithodes > Paralithodes platypus. The sequence continues at coordinate 49,552,956 of CM064520.1, forward strand.
TTATCTTATGAACTCTTGGTCATCCTCCATTTGGGACTTTGGTGTAACTGTTTCTATTGCGCTAGACCTATCGAAAGCCTTCGATAGAGTCTGACACAAATCCCTCATTTCCAAACTACCCTCTTTCGGTTTCTATCTCTCCATCTGTGCCTTTATTTCTAATTTCCTTTCTGGCCATTCCATAGCGGTTGTGGACGACCACTGTTCCCTTCCTCAACCTATCAACTCTGGTGTTCGTCAGGGTTCTGTCCTATCTCCAACTCTCTTCCTATTATTCATTAACGACCTTCTCAATTGCACCTCCAGCCCCATTCACTCATATGCTGACGACTCTACATATAACTTCACATCATTCAACTAGCCTTCCACAACACCATTCACAGCAGGAACTCCAAAACTCACGTAAGGAGGCTATAAAACACCTATCTCTGATCTCTCTACTGTCTTTAATTGGGGCAGAGAAAACCTTGTTACTTTCAATGCTTCCAAAACTCAATTCCTTCATCTGTTTACTCGTCGCCCCCTTCCAGAAAGCTATAACTTACTCTTCAACAACATACAAATTAACTCTTCATCTTCTCTTAATATTCTCGGTGTCTCTATTTCTTCTGATCTCTCTTGGAAAGATCATATTACAACTCTTGCTAAAACAGCCTCCCAGAAGCTGGGTGTGCTCGACCGCCTCCGGAGTTCTTTACCCCTGCACAGCTTCTTTCTCTGTACAGGAGCACAGTGCGTCCATGTATTGAGTATTGTTCACACAGTACTTCTAGACAAAGTAGAAAGGAAAGCCTTCCGTCTCATTAACTCACGTCCACTCACCAATTCCCTGCAGTCTCTCTCTCTTTGCCACAATGTTGCATCTCTCTCACTATTCTACCACTATGACAATAATCAGTGTTCCTCAGAGCTCTCTCAGTGCATGCCACCTTCTCTTCCTAGAGCACGTAGCATCCATTTTGCAACACAATCCCACCACTACTCTGTGCAACTCGCCAACACTACAATGCAACGTTATGCTCAATCTTTCTTCTATTCAACAGCTGAGCTCTGGAACTCTCGCCCACAATTAGTCTTTCCCTCATCCTATCACTTATGTTGCTTCACACTCCGTGTGTCCAGGCATTTTGGCTCGAACATCCCATGATCTTGGCCCTGTCACTCTTTCAACTCTGGGGGAGGCACTCATCACAGGCAGTTCAGCCTTTTGTCTCCCTCACTCACAAAGAAAAACAAAACAAAAGTTATATGGAAGAGAGGGATAGTTAAATGGAAGAGAGGAAACATAAAATACAAAAGAGAATTCAATCAATTCATAAAACGTAAAGACAGTGTGAAGGACCTTGCGGTGATAATGTCTGAAAATATAGGATTCAAAGAGCATAACCAGGTCAAAGTTGCAGCTGCGAAACGGATAACAGGTTGGAATCTACGTACATTTAAAACATGAGGTAAATTGCCTATGATAACGCTCTTCAAATGCCTAGTGCTACCGCGGCTAGATAACGGCTCTTCAAATCCTTAGTGCTACCGCGGCTAGAATACTGTACCGTATTAACATCTCCATACAAAACAGGTGAAACAAATGATTTAGAGAGTGTACAAAGGAACTCCACATCATATTATAAACTCAGTAAAACATACGCATTATTGGGAGCGTTTAAGATCGCTGAAGCAGTACTCGTTAGAGCATAGAAGGGAACGTTACAGTACTTATTAATATACTGTAAATTGCAGAGGGTTTAGTACCAAACCTACACAACCCGATAGTCAAGAAATTAGTGATAGAGAGGCTGGAAATGCGATATCCACTTGAAGAAATCTCGGTGTATTATGGGCTCGATGCGAGAGGGTTGGTTATTACATAAAGAACCGTGTCTCTTCAAAAAACTCCCATGACGAGTAACAGACATGAGGGGCATCTCGTTAAACAACGTCAAGAGAGCCCTCGATGTCGAACTGCTAAAGTTGCCAGATGAGCCCATCTTCGCAGGGGAGCGTGGTGCACCAAATCACCACCCAGAATGCGGGGCGGCGCTCTCCTCGGTGCCACTAGAAGAGCGGCGAACCCTACTATAGGATATGGTCACCAAAAAGGGCATAAAGTTCAAATGATTAGAGTCAATCGTTGAAGGAGACATGGAAATAGTATAAGGGGAAGTTAAAATGGAGAGCTGTCAATGAAATGGAACAAACAGGGAAACAGGAAGGAAACTGAACAAAAGATAAAGAGGGAGGGAAAAAAAAAAAAAAAAATATTCTACCTTCAATGTTGGGATTGTGATGAGGAAACGGGATAAGTAAAATAAACTGGGAACAAAAATATGCATGACAAATATAGTAACCGAGTAGAGATAATGGGTGGAGGATATCATTTGGAACTAGAAGGGGACTCAGAAGAGCGCATACCTCCTCCTACACTTGCGGTGGTATGCGCTCAACCGATCACCTAAATGGAATCACTTCTTCCGTGGTCACCTGCATACCCTATCTGCCCATCAAAATTTGTGAACATCGATTCATAACTTTGTGAGCCACCTACACTGGCAGAGATATGCGCTCTACCGATCACCTCCTAAATTGAATAACTTCTTTTTTGGCGTATATCCCATCTGTACATCAAATCGGTTCATAAAATTTTGAGACATCTTGATTACAAACAGACACACTGTAATATCATAAGCTACTCCAACCTCGTTGACGGAGGTAAATAATCGTAAAGCAGGAAATAGAGATACTCTCGCAAGATAGAACCCTAAGGCTTACCGGTACATTGTGTAGAGGAAGATGGAGATGGAAGAGAAAAGGGAATAAAAATAACGAGGAGGCAGGGTGAACATGAGAATATAAAACTTACATAAGAAGGTCAGAAGTGTGGGAAGCCATGAAAAGAGTGAAGTTGGGGAAAGCACCAGGAACAGATGGAGTGTGTGGGGAAATGTTGAGGTATGGTGGTGAGATAGTGATAGAATGGGTATGGAAAATGTGCAAACTAGCATGGGAGAAGGGGAGTGCACCCGATGACTGGAAGACTGGCATAATAGTCCCCCTATATAAGGGCAAAGGGGAAAGAGGAGTGTGTGGTAACCACCGAGGAATATGTCTTCTAAGCGTAGTAGGGAAGGTATACAGTAGGGTAGTGATTGAGAGAGTGAGAGTGAGAACGGAGAAATGGATAGGCGACGAGCAGGGAGGTTTTAGGAAGGGAAGAGGATGTGTAGATCAGATTTTTACCCTGAATTGTGTTGTGGAGAAGTATCTGGAGAAGAAACAAAAGGTGTATGTTGCCTTTATGGACTTGGAGAAGGCCTATGACAGAGTGGATAGAGAAGGTTTGTGGAAAGTACTTAGAATATACGGAGTAGAGGGCAAGTTGCTGAAAGCAGTGAAGAGCATGTATGAGGGTGCAAAGGCGGCAGTACGTGTGGAGAGTGAGCAGAGCGAGTTCTTTGACCTGAATGTTGGTTTGAAACAGGGGTGTGTGATGTCCCCGTGGTTGTTTACTGTATATATGGATGGAGTCATGAAAGAAATACTATCAAGAGCAGTGAATGTTGGTGTATCGCTGAAAAGGGAGGGAATTGAGTGGAAGCTACCTATACTGCTGTTTGCGGATGATACAGTTCTGATGAGTGATAATGAATGGGAGTTGCAGGGTCTAGTAAATGAGTTTGGAACAGTGTGCGAAAAACGGAATTTGAAGGTAAATACGGGGAAGAGCAAGGTTATGGTCTTCGAAAGGGGTGAAGTCACAGAGTGTGAGGTGAAGCTGAACGGTCAGGCTATGGAGATCGTCAACTCTTTTAAGTATCTGGGCAGTGTGTTGAGTAAAGATGGGACTATGGATGAAGAGGTGCGGGAGAGGGTACAACAGGGGAAGAGGGTTGTAGGAACGCTAAAAGCAGTAACAAGAAATAGGGTGGTCAGTATGGAAGTGAAGAAGTCCTTGCATGACAGTGTGGTAATCCCGACACTGACTTACGGAAGCGAAGCATGGACGTTGGTTGAGAGACTCAGACCAAGAGTGAGAGCAGTGGAAATGAATTACTTAAGGAGTGCGTGCGGAGTTACATGGAGGGATAGACAGACTAATGAGGAAGTAAGAAGGAGTGTGGTGTGGAGGTAGATGTGCTGGAAAGTGTGAAAAGGAACAACTTGAGATGGTTCGGCCATATGGAACGTATGGAAAGCGAGAGAATGACTAAGAGGGTGTACGAGAGCGAGGTGGAGGGACAGAGGGGGAGAGGTAGACCGAATATGAGGTGGAAGGATGGAGTGAGGAACTACATGAACGAAGGCGGTGCTGGTTGGGGGGAGGGGCGTCGACTGACTGGGGACAGAGGTGCATGGGGGCGGTTCGTTCGTGGCCACCCCTTCGGGGATCACGGCATCAGGCAATAGATAGATAGATAGATAAGAAACGGTAATACTTGGTAATGGAAAGTAAGAATGTAAAACATTAATATATACCGGTAATCTGCTACATCATTTAAAAATCAACGTATAAAACTATCTCTATATTATCTAGCTATTGCATATATATATATACATACATATATATATATATAGGGTGTCTCGTGAGCTTTGTCAAATTTTTCCAGAAATGAAAGATTAACCCTTCCGACCCCAGGGACGCTCGTTATGCATCGCCTATGTATGTTGTTGTTGTTGTTGTTCCCCAAGCTGCCTGGCCGAACAGCCCCAAGGCCCCGAGCAGGCCAAGGCCATAACCATGCGCCCCTACAGAACCCTCACTGCTGACCACAATAAAGCCCGGGTGACCGAAGCCACTCCATGGTGGGGAGCTGAGGAGGGTGCGGAAACGCCCAGGAAACCAAAGCCCCACCCAGGGCCCTATGCCCCTCAGCAATTATGAAGAGAAAGTTGAGGAGCAAAGGAAAAAATGTGACGCTTTGGCTTCCAATCTAGGTAGACTGGGAGGTCAATCCACGGAAAAGACGCAGTCACTTGAGATCTAGAAAATATAAAAGTAAAAGGAACAGTCAGAGTAAGCTATGGGTATGGCAGAGATCGCTCAGTTCTCACTCTGATAGACCAGCCCATCACCAGGTATGTATGTACCATTTGTACCATCGCCTATGTATGTAACCCACAGTACCAGCAACGCAACATATGTGACCGCACTTAATTACTCCTGTCCTATGGCAGTTAGAGGTTTCAAATTTGTAAGGGAACTACTTTAGGATCCCACGGAACAATACCGATGGATGGCAAGCCCCCCAAGTGCAGCTGCGTGCGAGTGGGCGCGCGTGGGAGTTATAGGCCAGTATACCTTCTACCCATCACCCAATGATAATTGTGACTTTCCCCCGTCCCCCAGGATCCCCAAATGACCTAGGTGAGCAGTTTTATGTTGTTTTCCTTCATTACTATCTCATATCATGTGTTTTCAGGATTTTGATTTTTGTTAATTTGTTTTAAGTGGCTGGTCCTGGAGTGTACTTTTTTATTATGTCGCTTGGGGTCCAGGGGGTTAAGTCATTCTGAGTAAAAACATATTCTATATACATAGGCTTTTGATGGCATTTTTTTTAAGTTATTGTCCATTAAATTTGAAATTTTTGTGTTTTTATCGTAATTTTAAAGCAGATTTCCCTCTAATGAAATGCTATACAGACAAAAATAAGTAGTGTATAATAATGTATCATATCAATTCTTCATAGAAACACCAACATATACACTGTAGCTTTCTTCATTTTCCCATGACGATGAGTTGAATATTAAAAATAATACACACAATCGTATATTCACCGTATTGCTACGGGCAGATGAAGAAGGCTACAGAGGAGCTTATTATGCCTCTTTAAAGTATTTATACCATACTCCATCATACACTACTCAATTTTATATCCATTTCTTTCACTTAAAGGACACAAAAGGATAAACATGGCAAAACACGTCATGTGATAAGGAGGGATTTTGTTTTTTGACAGTTTTAGCCCATTTTCCATGTAAAGAAAATGAATAGCGATAACGCTAAATGCTGTATAATGGTGCATGGTATCAATACTTCATGTAAACACCAAACAAAATCCTCTATAGCTCTTTTCTTCTATCCGTGATGATTAGCTTGAAATTAAGTTTTGTTTATTTCTTGAAATATTCAACTCAATGCCAAGGTAATATGAAGAACGATATCATGAAGTTTTAGGAGTCAGTTTGAAATATTGATACAATGCTTCACAATACATTTGTTAGTTATTATAAAAAAAAAAAAGACAAAAAAATAAAAAGCTTGCTTTAACCCATTGGCTGCGGGAGACGTTCCGGAACGCCATGGCAATTTACAGCAATTTCCAGGCTTTTAAAACCTGTTAAAGCCGTAGAAATTGAGTGTCAGTGGGCGGGAGCGCGAGGGATCCACCTCCGACTGCCAGCACGTCATTCCGTGCACTGATACCCCAGCCCCGGGTCTCAGCAGTGCTGCCAAAGGCAAAAATAGCGCTACATTGCTCATAAATAGCGAGTTTTCCCCAATGTCTATGGTGGCGCTGCGGCTGAACCCCGCGAGCTACAAAGTTCATTCTAGTGTCATTTTGAACCTATTTTCTTCTAGTTTTCGGCTGAATACATTTAATTTCATGCAGACACTTGATTAATCATTCAGGAGTGCTTGAATATGCCCTAAATAGCCCAAATATGCTCGCAGAGAGAGGGTTAAAGGCCAATAAATGCAAAACAATGCCCCACAAGCCTATGTGTATATAACAGTTTTTACTTCAAATTACTTGATCTTTCATCTCTGGAAGTTTCTGACAAAAATTGTGGGACACCCTGTAGGCATATATATATATATACAGTATATATATATATATATTTATTAGTGGCCCCTCCATCATTGACGAACATGCCTATTACATAAGGCATCCTCTTCAAACACTAATCCGCCGTAGTTTGAATCTACCGCGCAGAGCATTTAAAAACTGAGGAGCCTTCATCATGAGCGCACGCGACCTCACTCATGGATTCAGTCATTATGAATTAATTGGGTTCTCACTACGAAAAAACTTCGTAAAAAATAAAAACAAAAAGAAAATAAGAATAACTATCCAATAAGCTTTCCATCATATCGTGGATGTACTTGTGTGGATTTCTGACCAGACGCTGAATCAGGCGTCATTCCTTCTTCTTTGCTCTGCGCTCAGCCTGCCCGGACGTACCTTTCAGGCTCCGCTGGTTCCGCATTCGTTGCGTCCCTAGTGAGTTTTTTCTCATTTGTTTACTCTGGGATGTATCGAGTAAGGTTAGGATAGGCGTAGCAGGAGTGTCCTGGGCTGGTTGCCCGCAGTGCAGTGTATTTTGGGTCGTATGTATGGGGCATCTATTTCGGATGTACCCTCGTGGTCCTGTTGTGGACACGTGAACTTTTCACAGTTGGTTAGTTGGTGATGCAGGCGGCTTTCATTACGCGTTAATTATTGCTGCCTTTTATCCTTCTGATGAGGTAAGCTGTGTGTTTGCTGACGTTCCCAGCGTATTTTTCTTCACTTAGTGAAGTTTTTTCTGGGTCCGTGTCAGGCTTCCCGGGGTGGGAAGTTATCGCTTCGGTGGTGTGTTGGCGGTGGTTCCTGTTGTGATATTCCAGTGTGTGTTTATATTTCAACTATTTTCATGCCGTCTACCTAGGCCTAGCCAGCCGCTCGTAGCTTTGCCACATGTCTAGTGTTATTATTTATTTTTAAATATGCCCTACTGTGTCATGTGTATCCGGGTTTTAGTTGTGTATTGGCTAATTCCTCGGACTATATTTGTTTCCTGGTTTAGTTGTGTATTGGCTAATTCCACGGATTATGTTGTGACCTTGGTTAGTCGTGCGTGTCTCTCCTCGTGTCGTATTGTTCAGATGGTGTCTGTTCAGGGTGGGGTTTGCCTTCCGGCGGGTTTTTCTCGGTTTCACCATGAAAAATCCTGACCGATGAGCAGTGTTGGGCCACACGTGGTTTTTAACTCTGGCTGGTTCCCCGGCGTGGGGAGGTGTCTGTGGCTCTCCAGGACTGCGTCTCTGTGGGTGCCTGGTTTCAGGCCTCCTTTAAATTCCCGGCGGGATGGCTGTACCTATCCTTACATATATATTTAGATATATATAAAGAAACGTTGTTCTTGAGAACACTCGTTTTTTGATAGGTTTTTCTACCTGGTTTACGACAACCACATGGAAAACCTAGCTGTTGTTTAGGCGTTCCTCCCCGGCGATCTTTTACAAAGAAGTGGGGTCAGGAACTTGTGGGGTTAACTTTTAGACTTCTCACCCGGCGGGTGCACCTGAGCAGGGTGGGATAAAACGACTTAGGTCTCTTATAGTTAACCAATCCATTTGAGTGATACTCTGTGTATCGCTGCCTTTACTCTTACGGCAATTGAAGGATCAGTGAGGTTTAACCAAATCGATTCCCACACCCGGCGGGTGCCCCTAAGTAGAGGAACTAAGGAATTTATAAACAAATTCAATTTCGATTAACCTTAATTGGGTGATACTTTCAGTATCGCCGCCTTCTATTTTTACGACGATCGTTTGGGACAATTCGTTAAAAAATCAGATCTCGTATATTCCTGCCCTGGGCTATTCTACTAAAATATTTCAAGGGCCGGCGTCTTTATGAGGGGGGGCTTTGTTACAAAATTGAATCTTGAGACAGTCACCACCTCCTACAGACTATAAGTGCCATACTGGACCATTATATCAGAGGGTATTCTTCATGTTCTTTAGCTAAGAAGATTTGTTTAGCCTCTTTACACCCAGCCGCGTAGCGAGATGTGTTAGCTGTGTCTTTGCATCCCGTTACCCGGCGGGTTATTAACACTTGTATGCGAACACTTGGGTTAACCTTATGAGCATTAATTCCTGGAAATTTTTCTTTATTTTTCCAGAGCTGAGCTCCGGCGGACCAATACAGACCCGGCGGTAGTTCCTCACACCAGTCTCTGTCATGGCTAATGTGGCCCCAGTTATTGCCCTGTGCATTACCCCTACTTGCGCGGGTATCCCAATTTTTGCGCATACCCTTTGCATAAGGTGTGTTAGATGTCTAGACCGTTCAAGGGGTCTCTGGGTTACACTTAATTGTTCATTTTGCTCCCAATTAGCCAATAAAGTCCTGTGTGACAATGACAAGACCGCGGCGGTAGCGTTGAGAGAGGTCAGACAACAAATGTCGGCCTATACTACCATTGTCGCACATAAGTCACTTCAATGTGACAACGTCCCACTTTGGGATAAGTTGCTGTCAGAGCACCCTCCCCCTAAACGTACCTCTAGAGTAACGGGTTTTAAGCCGACAGAGACTAGCCAGGGTTCTGTATCGTCTGTGGATACGTTTAAACGCCCGAGAGAGCCTACTCCCCCGGCAGCCACCTTCTCGTCGCAGGCGAGATCGAGGTCAAGGTCACCCCTCAGACAACGGTCTTCAAGTCGGGCCTCTTCCCCGGCTAGTAAGAAGTGTAAGACTGAAGCTTCCCCCAGTGGCCATGGTGGTGATTCTTCCAAACCTAGGTCTAGTTCGCGGTCACACCGTAGCCACAAATCCTCCAAAAAGGATTCCCATAAGAAGTCCTCTCGACATTCTACTAAGTCTAGTGCATCTCATCGTACCTCTACACCTGAAAATGTTTCTGTTACAGCCTCAGAGTATAGTGAAGCGCCTGTCCCTAAACAAGATTTACCTATTGATATTTTAACCCTAGAAACGGAAAGTTCAGGAAATTCAATAATTGAGAATGTTTCAGACTCTCAAGAGAGCGTAGGCCAGAGCCTCGGTGTTTGGCGGTTTGCTCAGCCAGGGTCTGACCATCCACGTCCGACTCATACGAGTCACACAGTAGCCGATGTCCACAGGGACGCGGCGACCCCATCCTCTATCCCTGATTTATCTTGGAAACAAGGTGCCCCTGCCTCGGCGGGGTCTTCTCAGGAGGATCGGGAGGAACAAGATGAAGTGTCATTAATTTCAGATAGGGAGGGACAAGGGTCAGGCTCAGGCCTGGACGCCGCCCATGATAATACTGATTCACCTGAAAGTTCTGCATCTAACCAGTTTGTTACAGCACAAGAAATTGATGGGTTACTTACTCATGCTCTATCAAAATTCTTTAATCAACAACGAGAAAACCCCACAATGGACTTGGGGGCTCCCTTGACAGGTTCTGCGGTACGGCCTCTGATAACGTCAATCGATTTATCTAAGATTCCTAACCCTCCTACTCTGTCATCGGCAGGGAGCTCTAAGCCAGCTACGGCGGCATTCACTACGTCAAATGTCAGGGTCATTACGGATGTTAATCCACCCCCTCTAGACAAAGCGCCTCTTAGAAAGGTAGCTATGCCCCTGCTTTATGGGCCAGACGAGTCATGGGTCCCTTTGAACCCCTCTAAGCCAGAGCTTGCCCAGCCTACCTTGTCAGGGGAACTCCCGGTACCACGTGAGTGGTTTATCCAGGGAAATAAGTCTAAGAAATTAAGGGCATTGGATGCCTTGGGTAATGTTTTGGACGTAAATATCAAGGCTATACCTAGTTATTATCATCAGGATTATTTTGTTTATGCATCTAAGCCTGCTTTACCCCCTGCCTCAGCTTCAAAACTTTTTTCAGACTGGTCTAAGCTGGATGGGTTTAATGATATTAAGGCTCTGTCGGCTCTTACTCCTGAACTAGATTTACAGACCGTCACAGACGAGACAGCTAATCCAGTGTTGAAGGTGGGACAGTTGGGACCAGGACCTTGGGTGGATTGGGAGGTAGAGGCTCAAAACTTTGCAACCACTTTCACTTCTAAATCTTCCCACCAGATCCCTCAGGATACACATTCATGGTTCTCCATGCCGGTAGGTTCTGCCGGCGGAGTTCCGTCAGCTTTATTTTCTTTTTTAGCTGCCCCTAAGATTAATCTTTGTGAACTAAAGGAACCATTCATTACCCCTACCCCTTCTCACCTAGACAGAGAATTTAGGCTAAGGGGAAAAGCTTTCCGCCTGTTTTCACAGTACATAGTTTCTCAACAGGTGGCTAAGTCTTTACTCAGGTCTACTCAGGCAATCGCAGACGCGGATGCTCGAAGATCAGTTGAATTATCCCGGCGTCTGATTCTTCAGTCGTCGATTCAATCCTTAGGTGACATACGCACAGCCTTACTTGAGGCGACCCAGGACCCACGTACACATACATATGTCCAACTTGCTCAAAACCCATCACTTCGAGTCGCCATACTAAGGGTTCAGTTCTCTGCAATTCATGCGGGAACTGGACCCACTTCACCTGCACAACACTTGCCTCCAAGAAACACTACACAAACACCTGGACCTGTTCCTCATGCCCCTCCCCTCCCAGTCAAATCCCTCACCTAAAACCCGTCCACCTCTCCTCCCCAGCCCACCTAACCTTCCCATATCATCCACTCCCCCCCTAAAACCCGTCCACCTCTCCTCCCTAACCCACCTAACCTTCCCATACCATCCACATCCTCAACTCAACACACCACACCCCATCCTAATCCATTCCAACCCCCATCTCCTGCTCCCCATCCCCCACCTCACCCATCCCAACCCCAGCCCCTCCCTCACCCCCACCCCCACCCCATCCTCGTGCAGCAGCACCCAACATACATCGTGCACATAACATTAACATTCTTCAACTGAACATAGATGGCATCAACACAAAGAAACACGAACTCTTACACTTCATCAAACAACACAACATACACATTGCCATCTTACAAGAAACAAAACTCCGCACAACACAAAAAACACCCACATTTCATAATTTCACCACCATCAGACAAGACCGGGCTGTCGGCGGGGGCGGTGGACTCATCACCCTGGTACACAAAGAAATATCATACATAGTAACCAGTGTACAAACCAAATCCCTCCTCCCCCAAATGATAACACAACAGAAATACAATCAATTAAAATACGCACTGGCAACAACTCCAACATAACCATCATAAACACATACATCCCTCCCCAAACATCCCCTACAGTACCAAATGAATACAGACCACACTTACAACACATCACAAACACCCCACACACCCCACACATCATCCTGGGTGGCGACTTCAACGCCAAGACGTCGGCCTGGTTTGTCGACAACTCCGACACAGACAGAGGGCTGGTACTACAAAACCAAACCGATAACCTCATCATCCTTAACGACATCCATCAACATACCCATATTCCTCACCAAGCCCTCTATAACCCATCATCTCCTGACATCACCTTTTGCTCCCCAGAACTCGCCCCCACAACATCCTGGAGGGTGGTCAGAACCTTAGGCTCTGACCACCTCCCGATCATTATCACCACCAAAACCAGACTCACCCCAGCTAGCCACAAACACATACACCAATTATAAAAGAGCTAACTGGGAAGCATTCACAAATGAGACAGAACAACACTTCACAACTCTAAACAGTACACCCATCATTAACATCAACAATGCTGTACACATACTCAATAAAACGATCCAAAACGCTGACAAGAAACACATTCCAAGAGGTAACAGGAAAAGACACAACCCCAACTTCACACCAGAAATTCAAAACCTCATCAGACAACGCGACATACTGAAACACTCCCCAGCACCCCACACACAAGACATCACACAACAAATTCAAGCACTCAACACCCAAACTAACAACAAAATACAAGAACAACAAAAACTAAATTGGAATAACTTCCTACAAACACTTGATCACAAAACAAACCCCAAAAAACTCTACAAAACACTAAACAGCATCACACTTTCCAACAGCAACACAACACAATCACATGCTGCAATCACAACAACAGACTCTACTCCTTCATGTAAACAACAAGCAAACACTCTCATCAATCACTTTTCACATGTCAGCCACCTAAAACCTCACAAAGACGACCGACGTGTCATCCGACGTAAGAGACAATTCCCCACAGACCCTGACTATACACCCTTCACCAATCACCAGACAAAGCATATCATCAACAATCTCAAGCACTCACCCGCCTGTGGCCTAGACAACATAAGCAACATACACCTCAGACACCTGGGACCACAAGGCATACAAGCACTCACTAACATATCAAACTACAGCTATTCACACAACACAATACCAGACATTTGGAAGCATGGTATCATCATCACATTCCCCAAACACAACAAAGACCCCACGCTACCCTCCTCGCACCGCCCCATCACACTTCTTTGCTCCCCCTCCAAAGTCATGGAACGCCTAGTATTACAACTAATTACACCTGACCTACCCCTAGCTCCAACACAACATGGCTTTAGGCCACTGCACTCCACAAACACTCTTCTCACAGACCTTACACAAAGAGCTTTCGACGGCATCAACTCAGCTAGACCACCACACAGATCACTATTAGCCACACTCGACATTAGTAAAGCCTTCGATGCCATCCCCCGCCACAACCTAACAAACAAAATCTACAACACAAACATGCACAACAACACAAAAAGGTGGCTGGCCAACTTCCTAGCAGGCAGATGTGCACACGTATCTTTTGCCGGTCAGTCATCTAAAATCAGAAACTTTCCAAACGGAGTCCCACAAGGATCCGTCCTATCGCCCGCACTCTTCAATCTGTACATGCACGATATAACTACACCCAATACGCCCCAAATAAACTTAGCCTCCTATGCAGATGACATAACACTCACATGCACACACCATGACCCAAAAAGAGCAACAGATCTCCTTCAACCCTATCTCAACACACTACATGGTTGGTGCACTACAAACAGACTTAATCTAGCCCCAGCCAAATCCACCGCAACCCTGCTCACAAGTTGGACAGGAGAACACGAATACATCCCTCAACTCACCATAAACAACACACCCCTAACACATACACACACACCCAAAATCCTAGGAGTAACATATGATACTCATATGACATTCAAACAGCACACCACAAACATTAAAAAGAAACTGACACCCAGACTTAACGCCCTCAGGTCACTTGCTCACACAAAATTTGGACACAACAAAGAAACTACCACCACAGTATATAAACAATACATAAGATCAGTGATGGAATACGCAAGCCCAGCCTGGGCTTCTAACCTAGCTGAAACACATCATAAGACCTTACAGACTATTCAAAACAAAGCCCTGAAGATCATTACAGGCTGCACAGCTACTTCACCCACAGATCACCTACATCAAGAAACCAAAATTCTCAAAGTCAAAGACCATCTGGACATGAGAGGCACTCAATTCCTGGCAGCAGCCTCCACGAACCAAGACCACCCACTAAACTACATGGCAACACACCCACAGACACCAAGAAATATCAAAACAACACCCAGCACACGGTATCACACACAATTATTGTCCTCTCTCCCTCCCTGCCCACCCCGAACCAACTTCCAGAAGCACATCCATACTCATATCTCTCACCGATCCATCCACTCACTCACAGACAACACGCAGCTGCATGCACGACCTCCCGAAATCCATCCTTCCGAATCCTCCCTTCCTCGCGAGGACAGAGTCCACCTGGCCAGGCTGAGATGCGGACACCATCCAGCTCTCCTGAGCTATCAGAAGAAACTGGATGACTCTGTTGTCGACGCCTGCCCGGGATGTAACACAGCACCCCATACCATTAAACACATCATAGAAGACTGCATTTCACACAACCACTTACGCCAACAACACAATCTACACTCAATGAGAGCTCTGTGGGAAAGCCCGATCGTGGCCATGGCCTTTCTCAGGGACTCGGGGCTGTTCGGCCAGGCAGCTTAGGGAACAACAACAACAACAACAACTTGAGGCGGTGCGAGCACGACAGGATCTTAGGATGTCATTAGTTCGCAAGCTGCCTGATCGCATTGCTAACCAGGTGGTAATGTCCCCAGTACTTACACCTTCTTTAATGTCCCCTGATGTATGGCGAACAGTGTTTAACATGGCACAGGCCGTGAAGCACAGTCCCGCACAGGCTAAGAAACCCGCATTTAACTTCCCCAAACCTAAGCCTCCTACTAAAGCTCAGCCAGGGGGTTCTAAGCCGTTTCTTCCGCCTAAGTCCTCCCAATCCCCCCTGGGTCAGTTCAGGCATAGACAGAGAGGGTTTTCAGGACAGAGGGGACGCGGCCAGTATAAGCCGGGGCAGGGCCAGTCTTCGGCCCACACCAGCCAGCCGGCGAAGCGTCCAACACCACCAAACCCACCATAAAAAAACTAAAGTCTTTCTCACTCCCAGTGCCTATCTTAGAGCCGGAGGAACCGAGGGAAGTACAGCCGGCGAACCCTTGTCTGCTAACTGGGTCGTTCCGAACGTGTCACCAAGCATGGCCGTTAAAAACCTGGGCACGGATGGTGGCACGCAAAGGCATCACTTGGCAGTGGCTCCGGCGACCTCGCTTACGTCAGCCGACAACGGCAAATTGTGTTTCATTAGAGGTGGAGTTGCTGGTCCAGGAGATGATTGCCAAGAATGTCATCATCCCGGTACCTCCAGATTACCCTGTATTCACGGCAAAACTGTTTTTGGTTCCCAAACGGGACAGTGTTCAGATGAGGCCGGTCGTAGACCTGTCGTATCTGAATCTTCACATTTACAACGAGTCTTTCAGAATGTTAACAGTTCATCAAATCAGGCTAACACTTCCGCCGGGTGGCTGGATGTGTTCCCTAGACCTGACAGACGCCTATTGGCACGTGTCGGTCAACAAAAGATTTCAAAGGTTTCTGGCCTTGAGGATCAGGCACCAAAATTTTGTTTTTCAGAGGATGCCGTTCGGTTTGAACCTAGCACCTCGATTATTCACGAAACTAGTCCGGCAAGCCCTGATGCCATTGTTAAAACAGGGAATCAGAGTGTTGTGGTATCTAGACGACTGGCTGGTGGTGGCAGAGACACAACAATTATGCATAAAACATGTCAATATCATTTTAAATCATGTCAAAACTCTAGGCTTCAAGGTAAATCTGGTAAAGTCAAACCTTGTTCCCTCAAGAGTAATTCAGTGGATAGGGCTGGTCTGGGACACCGCCGCTCTCACTCTGAGTCAGAGTGTGGACAATCGCAACAGGTTTCGCAGGAAACTGTTCAGGTTTCTTCACAGTCTGACTACGACACGAAGAGTCTGGGAGTCTCTGGTCGGCTCTCTCAACTGGATTCAGCTAACTGTCAAGTTGGGCCGGTTGAAAGTAAAACGATTAATATTGGAAGGCAACAAATATTTCCCACTCTTACCGGCGGGAAAATTATGGCCCATACCAAAATTAATCCACACCTTACTAGCGGTCTGGGCGAAGAGGGAAACATTGCACTCAATCATGTCATGGACCTCTCCTCCTCCAACGGTATGGGTAGACACGGATGCGTCAGGCACCATAGGGTGGGGATTTCAGTCAAATCAGGGGCACCAGGGTCAGGGACTTTGGTCCCACTTAGAAATCTCTCACATAAATGTCAAAGAGTTACTAGTCCCCTTGTATTTCCTTCAGGCTCACGGCCCGGCGTTACGGGGCAAGTCAGTGGCCTTCAGAATGGACAATCTGAATGCAGTTCACTGTATTCAGAAACAAGGGTCAACGAGGTCAAGGAAGTTGCTACTCGTGTCGGAAGAGATTTTTGTTCTAGCCACCAGTCTAGATATTTATCTTCACGCATCTTATCTCCCAGGCGTAGCGAACGTCTGGGCAGACGCTCTGTCCCGGAGACAGAGCACGACAGTAGAATGGGAGCTCAAGCAACCCATTTTCGACCTAATGATTGCGGAGCTCTCCCATCCACAAGTGGATCTTTTTGCGTCCGAGGAGACTCACAAGCTCCCTCTATACCTCACCCGCCGGGCGATAACGCCGGCAGGGGGGCCAGACGCCCTAGTGACAGACTGGAACAGATGGAGCTCCATCTATCTGTTTCCGCCGCCAGATGCGTCACTAATGTGCCACGTAGTGAACAAACTACGAGTTTATCGAGGCTTAGTCTCGCTAATCGCGCCCCTGTGGCCGGCGCAGGTGTGGTACCAGCAGTTAATAATGTGGTGCCCGGACCCGGTATCGCTCCCGGTCGGGTACTTCCACGTAGACACGATTGGCAACCTAGAGACCTCGCTGACTTTTGCATTATGGACATTCAGGAGGCCAAGTGGCTAGCACCATACGGTAGGGATGTGACCAATAAATTGCTCAATCAATATACTCCGTCTACTAAGCGACAATATCAATCTCATTGGAAAGCTTTTACTTCTTGGATTGTTAGAACGGAACAAACTGTACCCTCAGTGGCATTGGTTTTTAATTACTTGAACTATCTGTTTGAGCAGAAACGTTTATCTGTGGTTACTTTGAAGAATCACTTAACTGCGATTAGAGTGCCCTTTTTCGACCTTACAGGTCTATCCATACCGGTGGCGGAGGAAACAGGATTTATGAGAGCATGTTTTAAACTCCGCCCACCTCCCCGTCAGCTCATGCCTACTTGGTCTCTGGACAAAGCTTTGTCTTTACTTCATTCTCGTCTGTATCAAAATACTGCAGACTTTGCTTTAATCTTAAAGAAGGCAGTTTTCCTTTTGGCTTTGGCCACCGGAAACAGAGTGTCTGAGCTGGCGGCGATGAGCAACACACCTAATTGTCTTAGGTTTGGTAGACTTAATGATTCAATTTCCATTGCACCCTCCCCGGCGTTTGTAGCCAAGAATGAGCATAGTGCACACGTGTTTTCTGAGTTCACGGTGCCGGCGTTAAAAAGGGGAAAGGTGCATCATAATTTATGTCCAGTGCAAGCTCTAACCAAATATTTGAGAATAGCTCCTCATAACCCCCAAGGTGCTTTATGGGTAGCGAGTACGGGTAAACGCTTACTTAAACGGCGATTAGCCTCTCTTCTGGTAGAAGTCATTAAAGAGAGTAATCCCGGCGTTGTGGGTAGGGCCCACGATTTACGCAAGTGGGCGGCCTCTTTACGTTTCCTGAAAAACTTTTCAGTTGAAGATATTGCGTCCACACAGTTGTGGGCGTCTAATCATACGTTTCTCTCTAGATACTTGTCAGTTGCTCTAGACAAACCTTCCTTACCATGTATAGCTTTAAGGCAGAGGGTCTAGGTGGCCCTGCAGTCACTTATGTTTATTTTCAAGGAAAGGGGGGGGGGGGGGTGCAGTCAGTTGACATAGGACACCCTAGACCCCGCCAGAGTATGAGAGCTGTGATACAATTTAAGGTTAAAATGTGATATGAAAATTTCTCTGCGAGAATTTGTGCTAGTACAAAGTTTAGTACAAAACAACGGTGTTGTTATAGTAGTTTTAGCTGCGAAAGCAATGTAACATTAGTTCAATGGAGTTCATTAGCAATTGATCTCCACATGTATTTTGGGGTTTATGATGTGCACATATAAACTTATAACTTATTATTTTTGTCACCACTCGTTGAGTGGGGTGCCTTTTGTAACTACAGATCTGTGTTCAGAATCTTCAGGGTTACCTATTTTTGTCGGGCAGGCTTCTTTGAAGCACGCACCTGCCTGAACCCCTTTTTCTTGTATATTTCCGGCCTACGCCGTATTAAATACATTTTTCAAAAGTAAGAATACTATGTGGTTGTTTTTATTATCTGCTTTTCTAGAGTTATGATATGATTACGAATGTCCCCCTCCAGTCTTAGATATCAGGCATGTTCGTCAATGATGGAGGGGCCACTAATAAATTATAGGTTTGACTCCTGTAAGGAGATAAAGAAAACCTAATATTTAGTAGTGGCCCCGTAATCATTGACGACTGGGGCCCTCCCGACCGTCCCCTTCCCATTCGTTGATGTATTAAGGATTTTGGTTTACTTGATATGTCAGTGAAGGAGGAATGACGCCTGATTCAGCGTCTGGTCAGAAATCCACACAAGTACATCCACGATATGATGGAAAGCTTATTGGATAGTTATTCTTATTTTCTTTTTGTTTTTATTTTTTACAAAGTTTTTTCGTAGTGAGAACCCAATTCATAATGACTGAAGCCATGAGTGAGGTCGCGTGCGCTCATGATGAAGGCTCCTCAGTTTTTAAATGCTCTGCGCGGTAGATTCAAACTACGGCGGATTAGTGTTTGAAGAGGATGCCTTATGTAATAGGCATGTTCGTCAATGATTACGGGGCCACTACTAAATATTAGGTTTTCTTTATCTCCTTACAGGAGTCAAACCTATAATATATATATATATATATATATATATATATACAGTATATATATACAGGTATATACTCCTTAAACTCGGCAATCTTCCTATAATATTTGATATTCGCCGGAGCCATCCGCCCGGCCAAAGGCTCAGTTTACTAATGTTATTGGGGTGTGGGGTAAGTGAGACTGTGGGGTGTGATGGATGGTGGGAGCTAGAGATCTTGCAGTAACAAAGATTGACCATCATATCTTTGGACTCCTTTTTGGTGCCATAATGATCAAACAAAGGGTTTAATGGGGTCATATTATATCCATTAGCATGTGGCATGTTGATCCAAAAAGAAAACTATATATCTTGTAGCAGTATTACCGAATGTTAATTACGGGTGTGGATATATTGTATGTGAGTGTAAAGAGGACAATGACACCAGTGGTAAACCATATGTTGGAGGTTGGCCGAGTTCAATTACTATAAGGTCTGCATTATAAAGCTGAGAGGGGTTGTGTAGTAAGTTTAACCCGTACTGTACCGTAGGATACAGTAATAAAAGTCCCCAGCAGTCCCAAGCAATGTGGCCAAAATGGCAGGAGAGACCACCTTTCCACCTCCAGAGATGAGGCAACACTGGCCCTCCCACCCTTCAGTGGGTCTCATATAAGCTGAGAAGTGTTGCCATAACGGGAGCAGTGCTTAACCCCTTAAAGGCGAGCTGTGTGTAATGGACACCCTACCGCCAGGCGACAATATTAGGCCCCATTCCCACCTAAAATCGTAATTTTACGATAAATATCGTTATTACAGTAAACTTCCGTTAATCCGAAGGGCAGCGGACCGGCCCTCGTTCGGATTAGTGGATTTTTCGGATTATCGAACTTTACCCCTATGAACCTGTGTATGACGAAAACATTGAGGCATTAGGCCACCCAAATGACACAATGGTGCACACACACATATCATATGTTCATGAAATCATTTCAAAAGTTTACCATTGTCATTGTAGCCTATTACCTACTTCAAAACATTCAGATTAATGGTCAAAGGAATCTGCTGATATAAATGTCTTCTTCTTCTTCCGTCTACTAGCGAGTTTGTCTTGCTCTTGAAGATCAGATCAGATGTGGTTCGGGAAGTAATGCCTTAACAACGGTACTTCCCTGAGAGGTTCTTGTAATTTTCATTTTGTGATTTTCATTTTGTGACGTGCTCTGTTATATTATATTGTATTGAAAGCACCCTTGTCTTGTTGTCTTGAAAGCACCCTTGGGACGCTCCGATCACTGAACTATAAATAGTAGCGTATCGGAACGTCCAAAGGTGCGTTTTCAAGCTCAAGACTAATACGTCCAAAGGTGCGTTTTCAAGCTCAAGACTGAATGCGCTTGCAGAAAATGCGGTGCAAGCCAGTAGCGCATCGGAGCGTCCCAAGGATGCGTTCAAGAGCAAAACAAACTCTCTAGCAGACGATGTGGAAGAAGAAGAAGGTGTTTACGTTTATATCAGTAGCTTCCTTTGACCATTAATCTGAATGTTTTGAAGTAGGTAATAGGCTACAATGACAATGGTAAACTTTTAAAGTGAATTCATGAACATATGATATGTGTGTGCTCCATTATGTGTCATTTGAGTGGACTCAAAAAGGGGACTTTGGGACTTCTTGAAATTCGGACCATCGGGTGAATTCGGATTTGGCCCTCAAATTGAAAAATTCGGACTATTGGGAGATTCGAATCATCGGTCGTCGGATTAACAGACTTTTACTGTACTTATTCATATGCGCCTATTTTATGTTTAATATGAAGATAGTAACATGTAACAACAATAAAACAAGTGGGAATAGTGTTTGGATGGTCAAAATCGCGAATTATTGACAGACGGTCCATTCATGAATTGTGGAGCAGAGCGAGGCATACCCTCCCCTCACGAGGCCAGAAGCCTGACTAACTCACTCACCCACAATCTACCTTACGCAACACACTTGCTAGTCACATGACCACACCGTAGAACCGGCTAGGAGATGTTGACACGCTTCTGAGGTTGTCTGTACATTTGTTAAGGTTGTTTTGATCTCAATTAATTTATGATCCGAGTAAGTTGTGTCCGAAATGTTAATGCTGTGTAGTCGTTGTTAGTGATAATTTCTCAGTTCTCCAGTCGTGTCAATACGGAGAGGAACTCCCGAAAATGGAGTCCCTAATATCAGTGAAACTAAAACCTTCATTAACCCCTTCAGACATATATGACGCAGAGGTTGCCAGATTAGCAATAAGAAATAGAGTTCTCTCACTCTTATAATTACCTCTCCAAAATTAGTTTTCTGCCCACATCTAACTCAAAGACAACTGCAGAGGTTGAAGTAACTAAAATAAAGGTTTGTAAAAAACCCTGATGGTAATAAAGGCTTTAAAGTATCCCTAATAGGCTCAAAATTGCGTCATATGTCGGAGAGGGTTAAGTAGCAATGAAAAATCAACCGACCTCTTGTGTTTTTAACATCTTCATAATGTAAGTTATTTTTCGTGTTTCCGTATGTATAGTGTTTGGATGTGTTGTGATTAACTTATAATGTTTGTGGTATTTATTATGTCATCTTTGAATCTTTGTGTTTCTATATCACCAATTTACGATACATATTTAGGTTTACTTCATGTTTACTTCATGTTTTCATACTATGTCATTTTTCTTAGGCTTTATGAAATTCACTATGATACTAGTGTTTTCTTACAAGTGTGTGTATCTGTTATTTTTAGATTTGCCTGATGATGGAGTAAGTGTGTCTCCGAAACGTTGCAATAAATATAGACAAGATGAGCGTGCTCTTCTATTACGCCCTGGTGTTTCTCTTCATTATTCGCCTCTGCTTTCCACGGACAAGATCAATAGCTGATATATATATATATATATATATATATATATATATATATATATATATATATATACAGTATATACATATACTGTATATATATAATATATATTATAATGATATTACATTTATCCTAACTTAATCAATATTGTAAAATAAGATAAATTTATACCGGTATAGGCTACCTTATGTTAACATCAAATCTAGTATATAACGGGTAGTAAATGTTATCGATGTGGTGTATAAATTGGATAGGCCTAACTACGTACAAACTGGTTAATCTACCTTTATACTATCTCGTGCAGGGTCTTGTGGGATTATATACAGTATTTACAGTATATACAGTATATATACTTTTTTTTTAATTATTATTATTGAGGGTTTTGAATGATCCATCCATTTTCGAGCAATGTATATTTAGTTTACTACATTGACTAAAAACAATGCCTCCTCAGGCCCCTTTTAAATAAACAAACTCCCTTCCAACTTAAT
Organism: Paralithodes platypus; assembly: GCA_032716605.1. Lineage (NCBI taxonomy): Eukaryota > Metazoa > Arthropoda > Malacostraca > Decapoda > Lithodidae > Paralithodes > Paralithodes platypus. The sequence goes on from CM064520.1 coordinate 49,575,461, forward strand.
ATATAAATTTTTCGGCAGAATAATGTCCCGACCAAAAGCCGGTATCTCCTAAATTGCAGGCTCGCTATCGCTAGACCCAAAAAATCAACACCTGAATGGTATGAAATGTCTTATAATCGCCAAACTAAAGACATGAAACATCTTAAAATCTCTAAACTACTAAATCTCTGTACCAGCGACGGCTGGGAGCCGTCAGTAGATAAATCACTCCCCAGTCCCAGCCACGGCAGGGAGCCGTCAGTAATGTACTTTCCTTGTAACTGCCAGTATCAGGCAGTGCCTGGTACCACGACCGTTGGAGCACTGCTCTAGAGTTGGCAACACTTCTCAGCTTATATCCAAAGCCCTGCAGGCTGGGAGAGCCAGTATTCCTTTATCTTTTGAGGTAGGAGGTTGTTCTATCTTGCCATTTTGGCCACATTGCTTGGGACTGGGGGGGGGGGGGGACTTTTATTACTGTACCCTACGGTACAGTAGGGGTTAAACAGGGAGGGTCTGAAGACTTGCCCCGCACCAGAAACGGGATAGAGATGGTGTGGTGTTGCTATTTATTTTGTTTAGACTGTAATTAATTTTTTGTTTGCTGTGTTCAGCATGTATTTCAGTTCAGTTGTCAAGTATGATATATTCTATTTGACTGGTTACAGACACAAGACAGATCCATTACCAGATAAGGAGGTTGAGGATGGGGCAAGAAGGGATGATAACTGGTGGACAAGGTGAACTGTAGGTGGTAAGGTGATAAAGGTAAACTGATATCAAGGTGAGGTGATAATGACGTCATCAAGGTGGTAAGGTGATAAAGATAAATTGATATCAAGGTGAGGTGATAATGACATCATCAAAGTGGTAAGGTGATAAAGGTAAATTGATATCAAGGTGAGGTGATAATGACATCATCAAGGTGGTAAGGTGATAAAGGTAAATTGATATCAAGGTGAGGTGATAATGACATCATCAAGGTGGTAAGGTGATAAAGGTAAATTGATATCAAGGTGAGGTGATAATGACGTCATCAAGGTGGTTAGGTTATTAAGGTAATTTGATATCAAGGTGAGGTGATTATGACATCATCAAGGTGGTGTAGGTGGTAAGGGGATAAAGGTACACTGATATTAAGGTGAGGTGATAATGATGTCATCAAGGTGGTCATAATGAGTTCAAGTGAGGTCATAATGAGAAAAAGGTGATAAATATAAATTGATAACTAGGTGACGTTTTAACAGTGATGAGATGGATGTGATAATGATGCTGATAATGATATGAACTGAGGTGATAATTAGGAGAAAGGGTACCGTAGATGGTAAGGTGATAAAGGTGAACTGATATAGAGGTGAGGTGATCATGGAAGTAATATGATGATAAGATGCGATAATAGTGATATGATGAAGATGGTCCATGATGAGGAGAAGGTGGAGGTACAGTCGGCCAAATAATGTGATGTCTCGGCACAAAGTATATATTGATCAATTATTGGTATTAACAATAAATACATATAATTTCTTCAATTCGAGCGAGATATACAAACATGATCCTACTCTTACCCGTAATCCACCCTACTCAACATCTGACAGAAATTAATACAGTGCAGAGCGAGCCAAACGTAATGACAGCTGAGAAATGACTTATTAGCCCTACCGTACACTGATAAAGAGGTGATGTGATAATGATGTCATGAAGGTGGTGATAATGAGATGAAGGTATAGTTGATCAGGTAATAAAAGCAAACTCGTATTGAAGTCATACTGTTGATGTGATGGAGGTGTGATGATGAGCTGAGGATATTGTTGTGCCGGGTTCTGATAAGTTTGTTCCCTTGATACAGTCCGTAAAACAATCCACTTCTGGGCTGATGGACTTAAATATACTTGACAGGAACGTACCAAGTAGGTTCTATACGTAATAAAAATGGTATTCAATAGTTCAATGTAGTACTCAATAATAACAAATGGAAGAACATATGTGAAGGTTTTATTGTATAAGCATTAGGAAGGAAATAATAATGAGGATCATCAGTTGGGATCCTAAATAATAATAATGCAAAGGTATTGTTCTTACTTCAGAACAAGTTACTGATACTAGGATAACGGGTTGGTTGGGCGGGTGCCCAACCCCGAAAGGGGTTGAAATAGGGGAGCTATCCCCCCGCCAAAGGCAGCTTTCTAGGGCCTTTCCTAGCTGATGCTGAAAGGATTGGGTTCTAGTCATGTGGTGATGGGCTGGTCTATCAGAGTGAGAACTGAGCGATCTCTGCCATACCCATAGCTTACTCTGACTGTTCCTTTCACTTATATATTTTCTTGATCCCAAGTGACGGCGTCTCTTCCGTGGATTGACCTCCCAATCTACCAAGATTGGGAGCCAAAGGCGTCACATTTTTCCTTTGCCCCTCAACTTTCTCTTCATAATTGATGAGGGGCACAGGGCCCTGGGTCGGGCTTTGGTTTCCTGGGCGTTTCCGCACCCTCCTCTGCTCCCCGCCATGGAGTGCCTTCGGTCACCCAAGCTTTATTGTGGTCGGCAGGGAGGGTTCTGTGGGGGCGCACGGTTATGGCCTTGGCCTTGCTCGGGGCCTTGGGGCTGTTCGGCCAGGCAGCTTGGGGAACAGCAACAACAACAACAACTCAATAGTGAGAGTCTAGTATTAAATCAGATAATATTGGGAAGTATACATAAGGGCATTATACACATAAATAATCATTAACCTTCAATGCAATAACAAATGGGAGTCCCGTATCTTCCGTGATCCAAGGAGACTTCAATGCCTTAGGTAATGATCCTAAAGCTGCAATGCAGAGAGTTGAGGTTATAAAGAAGTTGTCACAAGATTTTAGATGAGTCACCCATACGGCTCAGGTTGAGTCTTAAAGGTGACCGCGTGAACGTGCCTTTAGGTCAGGTCACTGGGAAGGTCACTAGTTGGACTGTTCTAGTGATAAATACTTTTTCTAGTTAGTGCAACTATCTTCTTAGGCGGAATGCGATGTTAATTTAAATTACAGGAAAGGACTGAGATTATTATTTATAATTAACCCTCCAGCCCCGGGGGCTATAGCTTGCGACTGTGCTGCGGTACCGGGTGTTTTGACGATCTTTGGGCTATGTTAAATACTCTGTAAGTCAATGAATATGGCATGTAATGTTGTGAATAAAAAAGAATAATGTTCCACAAACCTTCCTCTGTCGAATGGCGTTGAGTAGAGGTCTCTAGCCCCTCTGGTTGCATAATGGTGAGCGCGGGAAGACGAGTGCTTTTCGGCGGCAAATTCTTCCCGCGTTCAGACGCGTCGCCCCGGCCATGGCTACGACGCACCTAGCCGCTCGTCGCGCCAAAGTATTTATCTCCCTTAGATGATTTTAGTGTTTGATATTGAGAATGTGATGTTTATTTGATATTTTCTAGTTATTTTGAGGCCAATTATATAAAATATGTTTATTAGGGTATCACTGTCACTGATATTGCTAATTTTCACTCGATACCGTACATTTTATTAGTAATTGAGGTAGGTTATTGTTGTATTAGGCACTGATTATTCGTTATCACAGGTGTTTATTATACTTTGGCCATCAAATATTAGGTCTTGTGTCACTTTCACTTTGACAAATATGCTTTAGAGAGTGTCACTGTCACTGATAATGCTCATTTTCACTCGATACCGTACATTTTATTAGTAATTAAGGTAGGTTATTGTTGTATTAGGCACTGATTATTCGTTATCACAGGTGTTTATTATACTTTGGCCATCAAATATTAGGTCTTGTGTCACTTTCACTTTGACAAATATGCTTTAGAGAGTGTCACTGTCACTGATAATGCTCATTTTCACTCGATACCGTACATTTTATTAGTAATTGAGGTAGGTTATTGTTGTATTAGGCACTGATTATTCGTTATCACAGGTGTTTATTATACTTTGGCCATCAAATATTAGGTCTTGGTCACTTTCACTTAGTTATATGATTTGTAAACGTTTTATATACAATTTATTGTGTCTTTTTTCACTGATTTATATATTTCTATAGGTTCTAATCATATGAATGTCACTTGGTATATACATATGTGTCACTTTCACATATTATTATGGTGTAATTGTATTTGTATAAATGTTTCATAATACATGACTTTTGTATAACAATAAATTGGTTTACTTCCACTTTTTGCCTATATATATACTGTACATATTGTCATTATCTTTGGCACTTTCACTATGATTATTAGAACTCCAGCTTGGAGTGGTAATCAAAGAAGCACTCTAAAGCACAGAGTGCCACCTTGCACTCCACACACTCCATGGTTGACTTTTTACCTGGCCTCGGCCTCACCCTGCTGTTGTAGCAGACATGGCACCGCTTCTGCTGTGTTCTTCCTGATTCATTCTGAGGCAGGGAACCAAGCCTGTGCCTAATCAAGTATTGAGCACACTGCAAGCGGTCAATAACGGCGGGCCCAGGATGTGCCACTGCCCTCTGTGGCGTAGCATACTTCTCCAGAAGCTCCGTCAACACCTGCTTTTGGAACCTCCGCAGGCTATTGAACTTCATGGGTGTGTTCACATTCCGAAGCTTGTATATATTGTAGGCATTCAGAACTGACATGTCCACCATATGCAGAAAGAACTTTTTGTACCATCTGCACGAGGTACGCAGGCAGTCAATGAAGCCTATCTGCATGCCAGACTTGTCCACCAGCCTCATGTTGATGTTGTAGTCCAGGACAGCATCGGGCTTGGTCACCCTGGCCTGGGTGCGGCGATCCACCTTGCCAGTCTCCACCATTTCCCCCTTGTGGATGGTGGTCAGGAGGTTGACCTTCCGCTGGTCGTGCCAGTGGATAGCCAGAATGGGCCCCGACTTCTTCTTCAACACATCACCTTTTTTGGTCTTTGGAGGGAAAGGTGGCAGGGGAAGGAGGGGAAGGTGGCATTCCCTCGTACTGTGCCTACAGTCCCCGTCTTGCGCTCATGCAGGTACTGTGAGAGAGTGGGGGACGTGTAATAATTGTCCGTGTAGAGGACGTGATTCTTGTGAAAGTCGCGGTTCATCATGGCTTGCACCACTGCTCCGCCAAAGCCAATGAGGGGGTCCACAAGCAAGTCCCCTTCCTTCCCGCTGTAGACCAGGAAGTCCAGGACATAGCCAGTTTGGCAGTCGCACAGCACAAAGAATTTTATGCCAAAGCGATGTCTTTTTGAGGGGATGTACTGCCGGAAGCTGAGTTTTCCCCGGAACAGCACAAGAGACTCGTCAATGACGACCTTGCGGAAGGGCTTGAAGTAGGAGGTGAAGCGTTCTCGCATCATCTCGTACAACGTCCTAATCTTCCACAGCTTGTCTGGGAGGTGGACATCAAGGTTGGTGACAAGATGGAGCGCTGCGAGGATATCAAGGTACCGGTCGCGAGACATATATTTCCCGAAGGCAGGGGTGGATATCAGATCATTGGTGATCCAATAGTCAGGCAACCTATGCTTCTTGACATGAGGCATTAGCATGGCGAGTGCCAGGAACACCATGAACTCTTTATGAGTCACTGGGGTCCACTGCCCCTCATGTGGCCCTTGGTCACCTTGCCCAAAAAGTGGACCTGGAATTGGTGCTGCTTATTTGTCTCTTTGACAACATACCCTACCACCTCCTCATCAAAGAAGGCCTCAAATAGTTCGTGTGGTGGAGCATTGGGGCCTGCAGGAAAATTGGGGGTAATGCCTGAACCCTCCAGTACCTCATCAAAAGCTGGCACATCAGGGTTGTATCCATCCCCATCAACTACGTCTTGCCACTGAAAAACTTAGAATGGGTCTTGTCTACGCTGACGAGGAGCTCCAGCTGGTGGCCCAGCACGCCCACGGCCAACTCGGGAGGCGCGCGCCCTAGGGCGGCGAGGGCGTCGGCCAGGGCGGCGGCCAGCACGACGCCGGGCCAAGCGGATGGGTCGCGGGTCGTCAATGTCCATATAGTCATCGTCAGAGTGGTCATCTTGCCCTGACGGTGGACCTATGTAATCATGGCCAGAGTCTTCAGAGAGGTGCCCTTCATCATCAGTGGCCCCCACATAATCTGGCGGGGAACCAGTGATGCGTGGGCGGCGTGCGGGTGGGCGAGGTGGGGAAGGAGTGGCAGGTGAGGCTGTGTCCCCCCGAGGTCCCGGGCTCCTTTGCCTGCGACGAGTGACAGAAAGCAATGTTTCACTGTCACTAGGCCCAGGTATTGGTGATGCGAGCTCAAAGACTTCTTCAGGAAGACATGTTGAAGGCGGGAGAGGTGGGGAGGACCGTGGGGAAAGTTGCGGGGACGTATGGCTGGGGCCGGCAAGGGTGGACGCCGCGGGAGCCTCGAACAAAACTCTCTTACTTTTCTTAATTTTTTTGGTATATTTCCTACCTTTCCCCTTTTCGGCAGCAGTATGTCTCCTGTCGGGGGACCTAGGAAGCAAATAGGCCTAAAGTGGGGGGTACTCAACCCTTGGCAATGGTGGGGGTGGTGGGGAAGAATGCGGGGCATCCGGGTCATCTTGGGTGGCGTGGGTAGATAAGGGAGACAATGGCGGACGAGAAGGGTCACCACGCTGACCCTCACTCACAGCCTCATCCTCACCAAGTATTTTTGCTTGTTCCCTAGCTGCCGCGGCCGCCTTCTCAAGTATTTTCTGCTTATACAAGTGTAGCTTGAAAGGCGATTTACCTGGGGAAGGGCTTGGAGTCGTGTCACTTATGCGAAATTTGGTGAGTGACCTTGAACTCTCCCACTCACTCACTCTCTCAAGTTCACTGTCTTTAGGTAAACCAGCTTCCTCAACAACTGGTACATCACCTTCATCACTCTCATCACTGTCATGTTCTCTCGCAAATCCCAGGAATTGCTCTTCTTTCCACTCTCATGGCCATAATCACTCGACTTATAATTACTGGAGTCGTCACTGACTATATCATCAACACTATACTTGGCATCAGCACGCTCATATAGTCTCAATGTCGTCTCAATACCTCCGGGAGATAACACATTTAGGCGATGGCGTCGGGGTAAGGCACGACGAACTAGCAAGGGCGTCGTAGGAAGCACGGTATCGGACACAGCGGAATCACTATTTGGCGTACTGTCCATGATGGCGTCGGGGTAGATACTGTTGCTGTGGCGTCGTTTACGCCGGGTGGCGCCACCTACCGTCCCATGATACCAAAAATGTACGCGCGGCATTCGAAAGCACGCATGCAAGCAATGGGCGTTCAAGAGCCCTTCCGGGTTGCGCGGACCGAGGTTGTTATGGGCGTTCAAGAGCCCTTCCGGGTTGGAGGGGTTAATGAGAAGTATCAAAATAGCTCAAAAGGGAATTTATATCTTATCACAGAATTATATTACTTGAGCATATGCTACGATAACGAACCAAACTTAGGAATTCGTGTTTCTATATTTTTCGTAGGTATAGCAAGGTAATAACGTGAATTTGATAGGAATAGAAATGGATTTTAATATGTCTACTGGATGGTATTAATTATGTCAAGATGTAATCTTCAATATTCGCGATTAAGACAACACATGAAGATACCCAAAATAACTAACCGAGTTCCAATAGACTCCGTCTGAAATGGACGTTACAATTAACTCTTAATACGTTAGGTTCGAACTGGTTAACAGATCTCGATCGATAGATCGCACTTAAATAATTAATTGTCGCTAATGACGAAGTTTAGCTCATTGATATTTAAAGCAATATCAGACTCGTTCTGAACGAGTTAGCATAACGAGGTGCATAAAATGTACAGGCACAATTAGTACATGGACGTAGGCGACAAAGTCCTACTCATTGATACTTAAAACAAGCAGTACCAGACTCGAGTCTGAACGGGTTAGCAGAACGAGATAAATGAAATACACAGGCACAATTAGTGTATGGTGGATAAAAGTGAGACGAAACACAGAGGAAAGAATTCCAAAACACGGTATTCGAAATATCACAACATCAAGATTTACAAGAACATAAAAGCACGTCTATAAGATATATTTCATATGCGATTACTTAAAAAAAAAGGTTAAAGGAATTACACTATGCACTCGTTGGAAAATTGGGCATAGGTTCTAGGTAAAGAGTGATTAAATAAATGGATTGATCACGGAATATACTGGGGCTTCAACTCACAAATAATAAATCAACATACACGTAGTCAGTAAATCTGCGAGCGTGGGGGCCTGAATATATTTTAGTAGTACTGGTATGTAACGTATGCATAAGTTATGAATTAATAAATAGTCTTGAACAAGGATCAAGGTTTTAAGGCAAGATTAACACAGAATAACACAGGTTCAGAAGGATGACGCTTATTACGCAAGTACGTGATCTAGGGCACAGATCACAATTAAATCAGGACACAGCACGGTTCACATATTTACATAATCAATACCTCACAACAATAACCAACAAAGAGAGACACAGAAACACTTAAGTATTTGGGAGAGCAGGGGGACGAGAGTGCTGGTCTGGCCGGCGTAGAGGGTAATAGCCAATCTTGCACAGCTGGTTACTTCCTCGAGCAGGGGTCCTGGGTTTAGGCCTGGTTACGTAATTCGAACAGGGGTCCTAGGTCCAGGCCTGTTTACGTAATTCGAGCAGGGGTCCTAGGTCCAGGCCAATGTACGTAGCTCGAGCAGAGGTCCTCGGTTCAGGACACTGGGTAGCAGACGGGTAGCCCTTCAGTAATCCAGAAGGTGCTACGTCAGGAGGCACTCTCGAGGGGCAGGGGGCGGAGGTTGGGGCAGACCGTAAATATCACTGTCCCAAAAAGTCTGATCCTGAAGGGGGTTAGACTAGTTAGTAGGTGATGGTTTGCATACTTTCCTCAGGTTTTTCTGAGGTCCTATGCTAATTTATTCTTGATTCAGGTGTCAATGAACTCGGGGAAAAAGGGGTATTGAGAAGAGAGGAAAAGTGGTTGTTGTGAGGTACATATACATTCTAGCCTTGGAACTCAGGTATTATAACATGGGCCTGGTTGTTGTTGTTGTTGTTGTTGTTCCCCAAGCTGCCTGGCCGAACAGCCCCAAGGCCCCGAGCAATTCCAAGGCCATAACCGAGCGCCCCCACAGAACCCTCCCTGCCGACCACAATAAAGCCTGGGTGACCGAAGCCACTCCATGGCGGGGAGCTGAGGAGGGTGCGGAAACGCCCGGGAAACCAAAGCCCCACCCAGGGCCCTGTGCCCCTCAGCAATTATGAAGAGAAAGTACATGGACCTGGTTCCAAGGTATTATTACAATATTCATTGGGGCAACTGGAAGGTCCAGGGTTGCTGTGAAAAATGGAAAACACTTAAGGCTTATACTGCAACAACTGTCTTGCAAGTCTTCTAATTCTTGTAGTAGGGTGAAGGTGGGGTGTAACGAACATGGGGGTGAAATGAACAGTGTACATAATTTCTGCCCTATCAATAATAAAATAGTTTCCCCAACACCTAAAAGAACAAAATGGAGCGCTTGAGGATGACTGGAAACTATTGTATACATCGCGACGGACAGAGTTTTCAGGTCAGTTTTTCTATTTTTTAGGTGATCGATGTAATATTTCGCATTCTAATATAGTGCTTCTTGACTGTGAAAATGTGCTGGTTCTAGTGGTGTGATGCTTAATAGTGGAATGTACTTAGCTGCAATGATATCTGGTGAGAAAGGCTTCCATTCAGATATTTCATTCAGCATCATGCATGTGTAAACATTGATGACACGAAGGGGGTGTAGCGATGGGGTGCGTACCGAACTGTTCGGTACACCACAAATTTAAATGGCGTTTAAAGACCAAAATAAACAAAATCCAAATAATACAAAAAGTACTTGGTTGTGTTGAGCTGGAGTTAGAAGAAGGGAAGAATGTCGGATGTAAGGTGTTTTATGTTGGTAAAATCATAAGTTGTGACAGTATGGAATATAATATTTCTTTCTTGAGAATGTGCTCTAAAATTGGCAATAAAGACACTTTCAACATATATTTTATTTGAGATCACCAGTTTTTACAATCTCACTATGCATTTTAATAGTGAAAAGGGTGGTGTTTCGATCACTCCCATGCATTGTTCGGACCACCCCATATGGTGGGTATGGTCCGAACAAGGGGTACCCTTTTTTAAGAATTCAATAAGTTGACCTTAACTTGACTTAACTTAAGTTGACCTTCCGGTGGGGAGATTGTAGGCACCAATCGATCAGGGCTAGACCCAGGTGAGGTTATAGGCATGTGATAAAGAGTCGCTGGAACTCCTGTTTCATTTGCTTGGCCTCTCTTACTGATTTTCTTTGTGCCTCATTTACACTGAGAGCAATCCAGCTAGCTCTCACAAACACCTCCTCCTCCTATCCACTTCACTACACTAAACATGCACACCACACTTCATTCCTCCACACCATAATTAAAAAAACACAAAATGATGAATTTTAGCCCAGCCTCGGAGTCCCCAGGGGGGGGGACCATAAATGCCCCCTCACCCGACCGATCATCCCCTGACGACCCCACACAATTACCTGGACCTCGGCCTGTTACTCTTTCTATTAATTTCTGCAACATTCGCGGACTTTCCTCTAACTTTCACTCTGTTGAGCACCATCTCTCCTCCTACAAACCTGATCTTCTCTTCCTCACCGAAACCCAGGTGTCTGTAGCAACATCCAGCAACCCCTTCTCTGTATCCTCCTACTTTCTCTATCCTAGTTTCAAAGCCAAAGGCGGATGTTGTGCATATGTGCACAACAAACTCACTTGCTCTCGTGTTCCCGATTTCGACTCCTCTGAATTCTCAACTTTATGGCTCAAACTTTCCTGTCATTCTCTTACTAAATATTTCTGTGCTGTCTATCTTTCCCCTAACTCTACCAACTTTCCTAAATTCTTTGACTATCTAAACTCTACAGTGGAACACATTCTATCCATTTCTCCTTTCTCAGAAATCTCCATCTTAGGAGATTTCAACGTTCACCACCGCCAATGGCTCTCCTCACACACTACTGATCCACCTGGTGAACAAGCCTACGTCTTTTCTATCCTAAATGACCTAGAGCAGTTAGTTCAGCAACCCACCCGTATCCCGGATCGCATCGGAGATCGGCCCAACATTCTTGACCTGTTTCTAACTTCTAACCCTTCTTCTTATACTGTCGATCTTTTCTCTCCTTTGGGCTCCTCCGACCATAAACTTATCTCTGTCACCTGTCCTACCTCTCCAGTACAGCCACCCGATCCTCCTAGCCGGCGGCGCTTGTGGCACTTTGGCGCTGCCGACTGGGAGGCTCTTCGGCAGTACTACTTTGATTTCCCATGGAATGATTTCTGCTTCCATGGCCGGGGACCCTCGGAGAGTGCTGAACGCATTACCGAGGTAATCCTATCGGGCATGGAAGCATACATTCCATTCTCTTTCTCTCAGACTAATGCTAAAAAATCTTGGTTTACTCACGCCTGTTCTACTGCTGTCCGCAATAAGGAGGAAGCTTTCAAACGGTACCGACGCCTTAAAACTCAAGACTCTCATTCTTCATATGTTTCTGCCCGGAATCAAGCCAAATCTGTTCTTCGACTTGCCAAACACTCTTTCATCAATAATAAATGCACTGAACTATCCAACTCTAGCTCTTCCCAAGCTTTCTGGCATCTAGCCAAAAACCTCTCCAATAATTTCTCTTCCTCGTCTTTCCCTCCCCTTTCCCACTCTGATGGCACAACCATCACTTCTTCCTCTGACAAAGCTAAACTCTTCGCTCAAACTTTTGCTAGAAACTCCACCTTGGATGATTCCGGTGCTATTCCTCCCTCCTCTCTCTTACTTATGCCTAATATCCTAATCTCTTCTAAAGATGTACTTTCTACCCTCTCTGGGCTTAACACTAACAAGGCGTACGGTCCGGACGGTGTTCCTCCTGTTGTTCTCAAAAACTGTGCTTCCGTGCTGACTCCCTGCCTAGGCAAACTCTTTCGTCTCTGTCTATCCTCTAACGTCTTCCTTCATGCTGGAAGTTTGCTCACATTCAACCTGTCCCAAAGAAGGGTGACCGCTCTCAACCCTCCAACTATCGTCCAATTGCTCTTATCTCTTGTCTTTCTAAAGTTTTTGAAACTATTCTTGCTTCCAAATTCTTAAGCATTTCTCTTCTCATAATCTGCTCTCAGATCGCCAGTATGGCTTCCTTAAGGGTCGCTCTACTGGTGATCTTCTTTCATATCTTACTAACTCTTGGTCATCCTCCTTTCGGGACTTCGGTGAGACTTTTTCTATTGCACTAGACATATCGAAAGCTTTCGATAGAGTCTGGCATAAATCTTTAATTTCTAAACTACCCTCCTTCGGTTTCTATCCCTCCATCTGTGCCTTTGTCTCTAATTTCCTTTCCGGCCGTTCCATAGCTGCGGTTGTGGACGGCCATTGTTCACTTCCTCACCCTATAAACTCCGGTGTTCCTCAGGGCTCTGTCCTATCTCCTATTCTCTTTCTAATTTTTATAAATGATCTCCTTAACTGTACCTTAATTCCCATCCATTCATACGCAGACGATTCAACCTTACACTACTCCATTAGTTTTTCAGAACGCCCCAGCCAGCAATCCCTCAACGACAAACGTAATGAAGCCATAGAACTCTTAAATTCTGATCTAAATACTATTTCCAATTGGGGCAGAGAAAACCTTGTTAACTTTAATGCTTCCAAAACCCAATTTCTCCATCTATCTACCCGTCAGGATCTCCCAGCGGACTATCCCTTATTCTTCAACAATACAAAAATCAACCCTTCATCTTCTCTCAATATTCTTGGTGTCTCTTTTTCTTCTGCTCTCATTTGGAAGGACCATATTACCAGTCTTGCTAAGGCAGCCTCCCAGAAGCTGGGTGTGCTCAACCGCCTTAGGGGGTTCTTTTCCCCTGCACAGCTTCTTGCTCTGTACAGGGGCATAGTGCGCCCTTGTATTGAGTATTGTTCACATGTGTGGGGAGGTTCCTCTCACACCGCTCTCCTAGACAAAGTTGAAAGGAAGGCCTTTCGTATCATTAACTCCCGTCCACTCACCAACTCTCTGCAATCTCTCTCTCTCCGCTGCAATGTTGCATCTCTCTCGCTATTCTATCGCTACTATAATAATCAGTGTTCCTCAGAGCTATCCCAGTGCATACCACCTCCTTTACGTAGGGCATGTGGTACCCGTCTTGCAACTCAATCCCACCCCTACTCTGTGCAACTCTCCAACCCAAGAGTGAAACGTTACTCTCAAACTTTCTTCTACTCAACATCTGAGCTCTGGAACTCTCTCCCAGAATCAGTCTTTCCCTCTTCCTATGACTTAAATTGCTTCAAACTCCGTGTGTCCAGGCATTTTGGCTCGAACGTCCCTTGATTTTGGCCCTGTCACTCTTTCAACTATGGGGGAGGCACTCGTTATAGGCAGTTATGCCTTTTGCCTCCCTCAATCACATAGAAAAAAAAAAAAAAAAAAAAACTTACACGATTAGTAAAAATCACCATGATAGGCCTTGAAACATAGTTTATTGTGATATAACTATTTTTACATAAAGTTTGTTACCTGATTTTTGGTGAATATTTTATCCACTAATAGTTCGTTACACCCCCACCTCACCCTACATATATATAATAATAAATAATAATAAGCATGTTACTTATTTCTCATAAGCGCCAATTTTTCCGAAGAATTCACTAGCGCTCGAAAAGAGAAAGAAAAAAGAACAAAAATCAATGCATCAAAAGAAGGCTCATATACAACACACATTTAACAATCACTAGCAGTGGCAAAATAGCCTAAACTCTATAGCCATCTGTCATGACACCTCTCTCAAGATCATAGCTTCTCTCAAAGAGAAAAGTCTTAAGTTGTCTCTTGAAGCATTCAACAGAACTCAGTTGTCTCATGGACAGCGGCAACCTGTTATACAACCTCGGAGCCATGTAGGAGAATGACCTCTCAAAGAAAGAAGACTGCTGGAAAGCCCTTGGTTCATCAAGACGAAAAGGGTCATTGTCATGACGCACAACTACACCATGGTGTGCCGGTGGGCGCCTGAGCAGCTCCGCAAGGTACCTAGGCTCACCAAATTTGAGAACCTTAAAAGTCACCAAACACAACTTAAATTCTATTCTTGCTCTTACTGGCAGCCAGTGCAGTTCTATGTGAAGAGATGTAGTAGGAGTTCTAGGTGGAACACCAAAAATTAGTCTTGCGGCCCTGTTAAGAACAGACTGAACTTTCTTCAAAATATAATTTGGAAGACCCACCAACAGGGCATTGCAATAATCAACACGAGAGAAGACCAATGAGTGAACCAACGTCAGGAGGCAACGTCTGGTTATAAACGGCTTCACCAAATAGAGATTTCTGATGTGCAAGTAACAACTTTTAACTATCTGGTTTACATGCTCTTTGAAATCTAATCGGGAGTTCACATATACACCCAGATTTCGAACAGAGTTGGCCGGTCGCAGCTGAGATCCACCCACATTGATGGAGAGGGCACCTACCATATCATCAGCTCTTCTATTTCCTCGGATGATGAGAATATCAGTTTTACCATCATTTAGTTTAAGTTTTCTCGCTCTCATCCACTTCTTGATATCAGACATCAACAATTCCATCTTACTCCGTATATCAACTATATTTGTGATTCTCACATAAATCTGGGTGTCATCTGCATAAAAGTGAAAGGTGACATTATGTGCACGAAGCAGAAGAGACAAACTGCTAATATAAATTATAAACAGGATAGGACCCAAAACTGATCCCTGCGGAACACCATACTGCAGGGGTGTCGAGTCCGAGACCACTTGATTTACCATCACACTCTGGGATCTACCTGACAAGTACGACCCAAGAAGCAAGAGAGCGGAGACACGCACACCACAATCATAAAGATCACTCAATAACAACTCGTGATCCACTGTGTCAAAAGCCGCAGAGAGATCAAGTAAGACCAATAGTGAGGCCACACCATTGCAAATGTTCTCAACTAGATCATTATGTACTCTAATCAATGCTGTTTCAGTTGAATGATGCTGTCGGTAAGCAGACTGAAAAATTGGGATAGTTTCATTCTGCTGAAGTAGTGGTTGTAATTGGTCAAGTATTGCACGCTCTAATATCTTTGATATGAAGGACAGGTTGGAGACAGGACGATAGTTCAACATGTTCTCAACATCAAGTCCAGGTTTCTTTAGAGTAGGTCGGAGTAGTGCATGCTTTTCAGAATGTGGGAAGCTACCTTCAGAGAAGCACTTATTAATTATTTTGGAAATAAACTCAACTGTGTGATCATAGACTCTTGGTAGCTTGGAAACATTTATGGGATCCAACGGGCAAAATGTTTTATTGAGGTTTCTTATGTAGGACGAGATCATGTCCACCTCTACTGAGTGAAAGGATGAGAGGACATTGTTAGGAATGTGTCGGGGTTGGAGTACAACTGAAAGTTCTTCACCAACAGAAGCATCATCCAATTCCTGTCTTATGCGAGTTATCTTGCCAGCAAAAAATGCCACAAAGTTGGCAGCCAACTCGGCATCAGGTACAGAAGGTCTTAAGCTGACTCTTGTTTTTCCAAGTAAACTGTTTACAATTGAAGCCAACCTCCTCTGGTCGTTACCACACGAGTCAACTTTTCCCTGATAATACACTTTCTTTTCATCTTTGATTTTGTAGACCACAGCTCTTCTGGCTGACAGGTATTGCAACCATGTAGAGTCTGTTTTATTTTTCCGCCATTCACGTTCAGCTCTTCTACGCGCTCTTCTAAGAAATTTAACTCGAGTGCTATACCAGGGCGAATCATCTCGTACTATGATTTTCTTCTCTACTTCTGGACAGTGATGATCGAACACTAATTTAAGTGCATTTCCATGTACCTCCACCAGCTCATCTGAAGTAAGGTTGGAAGTATCAATACTTCCCAAGTACTGTTTTACTTCACTGCTAGCCAAATTTAGGTCTGCATTTTTATAATTTCTAAATCTGATTACTTTTTCATGTGTGAGTGGCTTAGGGAAATCAAAGCTGAAAGTAATCAAAGCATGATCAGAGGTATTAGGGTCAGCATTCTCAACATCAACATCCAGAACACCACCACAACCCACAGGAGAGAAAACCAAGTCAAGGGTGTGTCCTAAGATATGAGTTGGGTGGGACACATGGTTTACAAAATTGTTCTGATCAGTCAACTCAAGGAACTCAGGAGAGAATGGCTTCAGATGAGGGCTGTCAACCCAGTAATTAAAATCTCCACACATCAAGTCTTCCAGTTTTAGCAGAAAATTCCTCGAGAAACTGCCCAAACTCTTCCATAAAACCCCTATCTGTGCCACGATGGCCAGGCCTATAGACAACTGCCATTCTTAGAATTTGTTGATGGAGTTTTATTTCCACTTCCAACAGTTCATAATAAAGAGGGGCTGGGTTATGGCTTATTTGCAAGATATTCACCAGAGATGTGGAGTAGACAACTGCCACTCCACCACCCGGATGATCTCCCCTAGGCCTAGGAACATTTATTATGGAATGGGTTTTAGGCAATGCCGCCTGGATAATATTCAGATCTGACTCGAACAACCAGGTCTCAGTGAGACATAATACATCAAGGTTACGTTCATCCAAGATCTCGCAAATATGATCCATTTTGTTACGCAAGGAACGAACATTCAACAGACCCAGTTTCAACCGGCTCCCATGTGCATTTTTCAGTTTTTTGAACCTACAAAATCGGTGTTCTCAATAACTTTATTTCTCTGAGCTGTCATTAAAGGACAATTTCTACTTGAGGCGAAATGATTTGGCGGCTCTGTAACTGATGTGGAGCTCATACAATTTATACATTTGGGGGAAGTCTTGTTGGTGCAGTCTTTTGAGTTATGAGTACCAGCACAGAAGTTGCATTTTGGATCCTCATTTTTCCGATAACACCTGTCACTGGTATGACCAAAGCCCTGGCAATGGTAACATTGTGTTACCCAGAAGCGATCGTATGCACGACATCTCACAAGTCCAACATACACAGAATTGCCATCATCCACAATGGAAGAGCGTATTTCAGGTGACATTTTTACTACCGCAATCTTAGTGTGTGCATCACTCTTTTGCTTAGTGAATAGCAAATTCATAGCTAAGCCATCGTCGACCAGGGACTTTATTCTTGGGTTCTTGTTGAGGATGCTGGGAATGATCTCATTATCCTCAGCGTCATTAGCAATGCCTACCAGAGTCATTTTTGGCATCATCTTCTTTGGTTCGGAGACACTGAAGGCACTGTCCACCCCCAAATACTGATTGATGGCCCTTCCTGCATCTTCTTTGGCTTTCTTGGATGGAAGTCGTATCACCAGTACACCTGACTCAGTTCTAGTTAACTTGTTAACCGGAACCGAAGCCAAAGCAGTCTCGATTGCCTTTGTATCTGGTGGGCTTACTGGCTCGGAGGATCGGTCTTTTGGCTTCACTACCAGGACCTGATGGTCCCAGACAGTTTTTTTCTTTCCACCATCTACCACCTCAGTGGTGCGTTTGGTCGGCTCCTTTTTGGTCTCCGCTGTTTCCCTCACTACCTTTTCCTTGCTCTTCAAAACCTGCACTACATTCTTCTCAAACTCTCTTTTCTCTTTTTCTCTCTCTTCCACCTGCTCCTTCATGATTTCTTCCAATGCATCCACCTTAGCATTCCCCACCCTTGTCCACTCATCTTTCTCCTCACTTATTACTCCCTTTACTTTCTCACTTAAATGGCCCTCATACTCCTTTAGCTGCTCCTTAAGTGCCATGTTCTCTGCCTCCAGCTCATCTACTTTCCTTATCACTGCATCTAGGTTAGCAATTAATGGCCCATCTGCAGTTGCTACTGAACTGGCTCCACATATTTCTGTCAGTGACTCCACCTTCACACCAATGCTCACAATATAGAGCATTGTGTTTGTATCATCGGGAGCATGGATTAGTCAGGCACTGTTTAGGTCCATTTGCCCCTGTAATATTCTGGCGCTGGTGAGTAGATTGCATAAACATATTCTCTGAGTAATCTACATCTTGGTGGAGGTGATGGAGAAATGTCCTTTTCGATAGTGGGGACCAGGGGGATGTCATGAGGGTCCTGAAGGATTAGAGAAATGTCCTTTTTGATAGTGAGGGCCAGGGGGAGGGCCCTGAAGGACTTAGTGGAAGGGTCCTTAATGACCAGGGGGAGGTCTTCCGTTTTCTTTGAAGGAGGTGGGTGATAGAAAACTTCTTACTGGTGTGGTTAACTGGTTTAAAGATGTGGCCTGTGTGGTTATGCTGGCCATTCGATGTACCGTTGGTTTTGGGCCCGTCATCTCACCACCTTCGTCGTAAACAAATCACGACCATGCGATATAAAGTTATAGGCTCTGGTGATCGGAGATGTTGCCAGTGGGGTGAGGCCTGGGTAGGTGTAGAACCCCATAAGGTGGTGGTGAAGGTGCAGGAGGACCTGTAGGGCTTTGGGTCGGCAGGTCTGGTGCTGGTGGAGGAGAACGGCTGCTCTCGTGTGGCTGGGGTCCCTGGTGGTTGTGATTGGGGCGTCCATTGCTGTGGTGGTGAAGGTGCAGGAGGACCTGTAGGGCTTGGGTCGGCATGAGGTCTGGTGCTGGTGGAGGAGAACGGCTGTTCTCGTGTGGCTGGGGTCCCTGGTGGCTGTGATTGGGGCGTCCATTTCGTACTCACACGTCGGCCGTAACTTGGACAGATTAACCCTCCAGCCCCGGCTATGTATTATATATATATTCCTCGAAACCCGGGTGTTTTGGCCGAAAAACGTCTAGGCTAGGCTACCGTATATTCGTTAATCAGACTGCTTCCCGCATTCCCGCGCATCCCCAAGCGTAGCTGTGTTATTTACCTGTAGAATGGCATTAAGTAGAGCTCTCTAAGTCAACTGGTTGAGCTGTGATGATGATTTCATTGGAGATAACTTTATGGCCAAAACAGCCACTTTACACCACTTTTCGATACTTAACAACAACATACAGGCACACACGAACAAGCGACGCTCTCCTTCTTGTGGCCGGAGATGCGGGGCGACGGTCCAGCCGGCTGTTGTTTACATGCGTCGGACCGACGCCTCGCACACGAAGCTCATAGGCTTTCAACCACTGGGCGTTCAAGAGACCTTCCGGGTACCTGTTATATGCTTTTTTATGGGCGTTCAAGAGCCCTTCCGTGGTGAGAGGGTTAAAGTAGGGATTAGAACAGGCTTATTGACATGAGATTTAGGGGAGGGGGAGGAGGCTGAGCTATGAGAAAGAGAAGGCCGATTAAATTTATTTGGAGTCGGCCTGATCAAAGGGGAAGATTTAGTACTAGTGATAGGCTGAGGAGGAGATGTTTGCAAGATAGGCAGAGATCCGGAAGTTGCAGAAGGTCTAGTTGGAGGTGCAGGAGATTTTAATTGTAGAATACTTTGAAGAGGTGCTGGAAGAGGAGAGGAAGGACTAGCCTGAGACTGAGAGGTGGAAGGCACAGATGTTGCAAGAGGAGAGGAAGGACTAGCATGAGACAGAAGTGGAATGCAAAGGTGTTGCAATAGGAGGGGAAGGACTAGCATGAGACTGAGAAGTAGAAGGTAAATTGATGATAACAGGGGTTGTAGGTTGAGTACCTGAAGATTGAGAATATGAAGGTATGGTCACGGAAGGAGATGGTTGATCGGGTGAGTGATATTGTTGTTGTTGTTGTTCCCCAATCTGCCTGGCCGAACAGCCCCAAGGCCCCGAGCAAGGCCAAGGCCATAACTGAGCGCCCCCACAGAACCCTCCCTGCCGACCACAATAAAGCCTGGGTGACCGAAGCCACTCCATGGCGGGGAGCTGAGGAGGGCGACAGAAACGCCCGGGAAACCAAAGCCCCACCCAGGGCCCTGTGCCCCTCAGCAATTATGAAGAGAAAGCTGAGGGGCAAAGGAAAAAATGTGACGCTTTGGCTTCCAATCTTGGTAGATTGGGAGGTCAATCCACGGAAGAGACGCCGTCACTCGAGATCTAGAAAATATATAAGTAAAAGGAACAGTCAGAGTAAGCTATGGGTATGGCAGAGATCGCTCAGTTCTCACTCTGATAGACCAGCCCATCACCACATGACTAGAACCCAATCCTCTCAGCATCAGCTAGGAAAGGCCCTAGAAAGCCGCCTTTGGCGGGGGGATAGCTCCCCTATTTCAACCCCTTTCGGGGTTGGGCACCCGCCAGGCGAGTGATGTTGACACAGGTTGTTTAGGTCAACAGGGGGTTTTGGTCGGCGTAAAAGAGAGGCAGGTAAAAGTAGCTCAGGAAGGGTGGACTCTGTGGATCTCAAGTTGGAATTATGGCTGTCAGGCAACATGTCGTTTTGATTGGCATTAGTGAGCATCACATCATTGTCATTGATAGGTCCATATTTATGTGCATATTTGTTACGATACATACATGACTTACCAGGATGATCAATGATAATCCAATCGGGATGACATTGGAGTTGATATTTTCGCCTCAACTCTGGCAGGCTGTGTTTCCATGAGCCGTGATGGTGGACTTGAAAAAGAAGATGGGGGGAATCGTCTTGAGGATAGACTTGGGGGAATGATAAGGGAAGATGAGAGGGCAGGAGATGAGGTAGCAAGTTATGAGAGGTTAGGCAGGCCCCATTGAAAGGGCTTCGGAGGTGAGGGGTCATAAGGGCAGGGCCCTGGAATAGACCAAAGGAATCCATTTTTCATGATGAGGAGGAATGGTTACTGAGTTAGAGATTATGGCAGGAGAAAGGATACGGGTAGGACAGGAATGAGGTTCAGGATTGGGTGTTGGTTGGGAAAGGTCATTTGGGTAAAGGTTAGGTGGAGAGGGGTGTTTGGATGATGGGGAGGATTCAGAATTAGGGAAGATTTCAATGTGATTGGCTAGGGCTTTAGAGGCAGTGACATCATTGGTAGGGGGGGTTTGGAGGGATTTAGGTGGCACTACTTTGGTGTCGCCTTGAGGGCTTGAGGCTGGGAGGACAGATTTCAGGTGTTTTACGTTAGGGGAGGTTGGGGTCACAAGGATATTTTCTTGCAATTTTGGAGCAAGGTGAATCCCTTTTTCATGGTTAGTGAGAATGGGAATGGATTTGTGGATTATGGCAGGAGGATTGATATGGGTAGGACAGGAAGGATTTTCAGGTTTGGGTAGGGTTTTTTGGGTTTGGTTGGTTTTGGACGGGAGGTCATAAGACAACGTCCTGTTGTGACAATCAACGTTGGCACGGAGAGAGGTTAATAAATCTAACCCCAGGTATCCATCACAGCTGGATGGACCCGGATTATGTATCATGAAAGAGTGCTGGACTCTGTGATTAGGGTGGGGGGTTTTAACATATACTGGGAGTGTTTGTTCCAGGTCGGGAATAACCTGGTCATCTCCAAAGGTTATCCTGTTAACAGAATACTGTATCTTGTCTCCGAAAACTTTGTAATGTTTCTGGAGAAAAGGAAGGAAAAGACACGAACGGGAAGTTTTTGAAACAATGAGGAACCTAACTTTTACCCCATTTAGCGTGAGTTTACTATACACCGGGAATTGGTCATCCGATGCATCGTCATGAGCCCCCTCCATGGGCATATCTATTTGCTTGGGGGGAGGGCTTCGCAAAAATCCTGCGGTTCCGGCAGGACTACTTCAGGCTGATCAGGGGTAAGTTCTTCTTCTGGGTCTCCTTCGTCCATCTTCGCATCTTCTTCCTCGGTCCAGTGTAAGAACTGGCTAGGGTAAGTTTGTCCTTCTGCACTGAAAGTTGGCTTGACAACTTCGTCAAACTGTTCATCGGTTACTTCCTGGTCACGTACGTATTGCCGTTTGAGATAGACTTCGAATTGAGTCCATGTTAACTCTGGCATATTATCATATACGTAACCTGATACCTTAATTGCATACTCTCCAAGTTGCCCCACAGTCATGCGTATTTTGGAAATGTCATTGTATGGACCAAACAGCATGTCTAGGAACGGCTTGAGTATATCCAGGTAAGTATACAGATCATATTCCTCGGTGTTAAAGACCGGGATCTCATACCAGAGTGTTGCTGCCATGATGAGAGTAAAATATTGTCAATTGAATACCGAATATTTTTGTTTTAAATTGTTAGAATATCCGTACTGGTACACCGTATCAAGACACCGCTGGCTACCAGTGTTGTGCCGGGTTCTGATAAGTTTGTTCCCTTGATACAGTCCGTAAAACAATCCACTTCTGGGCTGATGGACTTAAATATACTTGACAGGAACGTACCGAGTAGGTTCTATACGTAATAAAAATGGTATTCAATAGTTCAATGTAGTACTCAATAATAACACATGGAAGAACATATGTGAAGGTTTTATTGTATAAGCATAGGAAGGAAATAATAATGAGGATCATCAGTTGGGATCCTAAATAATAATAATGCAAAGGTATTGTTCTTACTTCAGAACAAGTTACTGATACTAGGATAACTCAATAGTGAGAGTCTAGTATTAAATCAGATAATATTGGGAAGTATACATAAGGGCATTATACACTTAAATAATCATTAAGGTGACCGTCCGCCTTTTTAACCCATTTTTTTTTTTTTTTTTTATACATAGAAGGCTGGCTATATATTCCCTCAACCTATCTGTAAAAGTTGAATGCCGAAAATCGCTTCTAAGTGCATTATTTCGAGCTATATATAAAGCTTTCGCAGGCTGAATATGGGCCTAATATACATGTATAAATTATAATTTTTTATATAGGAACCATTACAAATTAATTTCATGTACGGTAATAGGACTAATATATACTGTATGTATAAATGACTAAAATGTAAATAGAAATAATTAAAAATACATTTCCTGTAATAGGACTAGAGTTATTCTACTGAAAAACAGTTTTTGAAAAGTTTGCGAGGCTTTTTCTCAACACGAAAAAGTCAAACAATTCCAACTCGGAAATACTTATAATCGAAAAACAACTTGTCATACAGTAATTATTCATATACCATTGGAAAGCCCATAAAAAACTCTATAAATTTATCAAGGGGAATTCTTTTAGCCACTCCCATTCATGCACAGCACATCTTCAAAGTTGCAAAACAAGTGAAAGAATTTCAACCTAAAAATATATTGGCTAAAAATAAAACTAGATGAGATATACAAAAAATGGTTGATGTAATTGTAGAAACACCTTTTGTGAGTTGATTGAACACAAACAGAAAGACAATACACTAGATTCTTGAGTAATATATCAATTATTGTAGTGTGTAATTTTGTCTAATTTTGACCTTAATTTTTGACATATATAGAAAACTATAAAACCAATTTTCAATCAGATGGTACCAAACATTAGCTCTCACAGTCCTCTAAACATATGCCAAATCTCATTTAAATCAGAGGAAGTTCACCGACACCCTAGGAGTAAATACCGGACGGTCCCCTTAACCTTCAATAACAAATGGGAGTCCCGTATCTTCCGTGATCCAAGGAGACTTCAATGCCTTAGGTAATGATCCTAAAGCTGCAATGCAGAGAGTTGAGGTTATAAAGAAGTTGTCACAAGATTTTAGAAGAGTCACCCGTACGGCTCAGGTGGAGTCTTAAAGGTGACCGCGTGAACGTGCCTTTAGGTCAGGTCACTGGGAAGGTCACTAGTTGGACTGTTCTAGTGATAAATACTTTTTCTAGTTAGTGCAACTATCTTCTTAGGCGGAATGCGATGTTAATTTAAATTACAGGAAAGGACTGAGATTATTATTTATAATTAATGAGAAGTATCAAACTAGCTCAAAAGGGAATTTATATCTTATCACGGAATTATATTACTTGAACATATGCTGCTATAACGAACCAAACTTAGGAATTCGTGTTTCTATATTTTTCGTAGGTATAGCAAGGTAATAACGTGAATTTGATAGGAATAGAAATGGATTTTAATATGTCTACTGGATGGTATTAATTATGCCAAGATGTAATCTTCAATATTCGCGATTAAGACAACACACGAAGATACCCAAAATAACTAACTGAGTTCTAATAGACTCAGTCTGAAATGGATGTTACAATTAACTCTTAATACATTAGGTTCGAACTGGTTAACAGATCTCGATCGATAGATCGCACTTAAATAATTAAATTGTCGCTAATGACGAAGTTTAGCTCATTGATATTTAAAGCAATATCAGACTCGTTCTGAACGAGTTAGCATAACGAGGTGCATAAAATGTACAGGCACAATTAGTACATGGACGTAGGCGACGAAGTCCTACTCATTGATACTTAAAACAAGCAGTACCAGACTCGAGTCTGAACGGGTTAGCAGAACGAGATAAATGAAATACACAGGCACAATTAGTGTATGGTGGATAAAAGTGAGACGAAACACAGAGGAAAGAATTCCTAAACACGGTATTTGAAATATCACAACATCAAGATTTACAAGAACATAAAAGCACGTCTATAAGATATATTTCATATGCGATTACTTAAGAAAAGGTTAAAGGAATTACACTATGCACTCGTTGGAAAATTGGGCATAGGTTCTAGGTAAAGAGTGATTAAATAAATGGATTGATCACGGAATATACTGGGGCTTCAACTCACAAATAATAAATCAACATACACGTAGTCAGTAAATCTGCGAGCGTGGGGGCCTGAATATATTTTAGTAGTACTGGTATGTAACTTATGCGTAAGTTATGAATTAATAAATAGTCTTGAACAAGGATCAAGGTTTTAAGGCAAGATTAACACAGAATAACACAGGTTCAGAAGGATGACGCTTATTACGCAAGTACGTGATCTAGGGCACAGATCACAATTAAATCAGGACACAGCACGGTTCACATATTTACATAATCAATACCTCACAACAATAACCAACACAGAGAGACACAGAAACACTTAAGTATTTGGGAGAGCAGTGGGACGAGAGTGCTGGTCTGGCCGGCGTAGAGGGTAATAGCCAATCTTGCACGGCTGGTTACTTCCTCGAGCAGGGGTCCTGGGTTTAGGCCTGGTTACGTAATTCGAACAGGGGTCCTAGGTCCAGGCCTGTTTACGTAATTCGAGCAGGGGTCCTAGGTCCAGGCCTATGTACGTAGCTCGAGCAGAGGTCCTCGGTTCAGGACGCTGGGCAGCAGACGGGTAGCCCTTCAGTAATCCGGAAGGTGCTACGTCAGGAGGCACTCTCGAGGGGCAGGGGGCGGAGGTTGGGGCAGACCGTAAATATCACTGTCCCAAAAAGTCTGATCCTGAAGGGGGTTAGACTAGTTAGTAGGTGATGGTTTGCATACTTTCCTCAGGTTTTTCTGAGGTCCTATGCTAATTTATTCTTGATTCAGGTGTCAATGAACTCGGGGAAAAAGGGGTATTGAGAAGAGAGGAAAAGTGGTTGTTGTGAGGTACATATACATTCTAGCCTTGGAACTCCGGTATTAAAACATGGGCCTGGTTCCAAGGTATTATTACAATATTCATTGGGGCAACTGGAAGGTCCAGGGTTGCTGTGAAAAATGGAAAACACTTAAGGCTTATACTGCAACAACTGTCTTGCAGGTCTTCTAATTCTTGTAGTACATAGCCTATATATATAGAGGATTGTGTTTGTATCATCAGGAGCATGGGTTAGTCAGGCACTGTTTAGGTCCATTTGCCCCTGTAATATTCTGGCGCTGGTGAGTAGATTGCATAAACATATTCTCTGAGTAATCTACATCTTGGTGGAGGTGATGGAGAAATGTTCTTTTCGATAGTGAGGACCAGGGGGATGTCATGAGGATCCAGGGGGAGGGTCCTGAAGGATTAGAGAAATGTCCTTTTTGATAGCGAGGGCCAGGGGGAGGGCCCTGAAGGACTTAGTGGAAGGGTCCTTAACCCGGCAAGCGCGATAGGCCTCACGGAAGGCTTCCTATAGGGAACGCGATAGGCCTCACGGAAGCAAGACCATAAAAAAAGCCTTCCAAAAAAAAAAAATGGCCTATCAAAACAAAGGATTTTGTCTCCAGGTGAGATAATTCCCCTCTAGTACTCATCCATGTGTTTCTCACCCCTCCCCCTTCCCTCCTTCCCCACCTTATTCCCCCCTCCCCCCCCCCTCCTCAATTATCACCTATTTATCCTCTTATTATCATCATTTATCGGTTATTTTTCTCTCCCGCGATAATGTAGCACAAGTGGGTTGCATAAAAGATCGTTATGCAACACCCAGACACCGGCACACACCGCCCCGCTCGTCTCAGTTGACTCCCAGACAGCGAGAGGGGAGGGCTGCCTGTGGCTCTCTCTCGCCTGAGATTATGACCGGGTGGCCAATATCTTTGTTTTTCACCACCCAAATGCTTTTCCCACTTATTTTAGCACTCTTGAAGGTTCATATATACATCATATATGTAAAATAAAAGCATACCGAAAACAAATAATGCTTTATATTGTAAATATAACGAATTCTGTCAGAATCCAGGGCTAGAAATGCACAAATAACTACCCTAGCACCTAGGTCTATATCGCGCTTGTCAGGTTAATGACCAGGGGGAGGTCTTCCGTTTCCTTTTAAGGAGATGGGTGATAGAAAACTTCTTACTGGTGTGGTTAACTGGTGTAAAGATGTGGCCTGTGTGGTTATGCTGGCCATTCGATGTACCGTTGGTTTTGGGCCCGTCATCTCATATTTAATGAGTGGGTTAATTATAAGTGTGGGTAAGTGGGATAAGAGTGGGTATATTAACCCTTAATTAGCGGCTCACCACATAAGTCGAGTTAAATAAAGCTGGACTATGTGGCGGCGCTCGACATAGGTCGAGTGGCAATTTCAGCACGTAATGTTGCTGAGAGAGAGAGACAAGTGGTGGCAGGAGAGTAGCGAGCGTATGACTGCTCCAGACCACCGCGGCGAACATACTGACATGAATCCCAGCTCCCTCCTCCCTCTCTCACTCGCTATATAAGGAATTGTATCGGGAAAGTGGCTAATTACATGCTTTTTGCACTCGCGTTGCACGGTTATTGCAAGAAAACTAGCCATCATAAAAGGATCGTTATGGTGTCATTCGAAAGCTCTGTTTATGCCCTTTCAGGGATAGGTACTTGTTTTACGTTCTGGGTCTTATTTAGGCATGAAAATGATCACGTAAACAGCCCTATTTTGGCTAAAAACACCCCGCTGGGCGGTACATATAAATAAACCGCATAGGCCGCTCGTAAGGTGTTAATAAATGGGTTAGTTAAGGTACTAAGGTAAACTAATAAAGATGCAAGGTAGTAATGAAGTAAGGCAAGGTAGTAATGAAGTAAGGAAAGGTAGTAATGAAGTAAGGAAAGATAGTAATGAAGTAAGGTAAGGTAGTAATGAAGTAAGGTAAGATAGTAATGACTAATGAGGTAGTAATGAAGTACGGTAAGGTAGTAATGAAGTAAGGTAAGATAGTAATGAAGTACTGAAGTAAGGTAAGGTAGTTATGAAGTAAGGTAAGAGAGTAATGAAGTAAGGTAAGATAGTAATGAAGTAAGGTAAGATAGTAATGAAGTAAGGTAAGGTAGTAATGAAGTAAGGTAAGATAGTAATGAAGTAATGTAAGGTAGTATTGAAGCAAGTTAAGGTAGTAATGAAGTAAGGTAAGGTAGTAATGAAGAAAGGTAAGGTAGTAACGAAGTAAGGTAAGGTAGTAATGAAGTAAGGTAAGGTAGTAATGAAGTAAGGTAATGTAGTAACGAAGTAAGGTAAGGTAGTAATGAAGTAAGGTAATGTAGTAATGAAGAAAGGTAAGGAAGGTAATGAAGAAAGGGAGATGGGTGATAGAAAACTTCTTACTGGTGTGGTTAACTGGTGTAAAGATGTGGCCTGTGTGGTTATGCTGGCCATTCGATGTACCGTTGGTTTTGGGCCCGTCATCTCATATTTAATGAGTGGGTTAATTATAAGTGTGGGTAAGTGGGATAAGAGTGGGTATATTAATAAATGGGTTAGTTAAGGTACTAAGGTAAACTAATAAAGATGCAAGGTAGTAATGAAGTAAGGCAAGGTAGTAATGAAGTAAGGAAAGATAGTAATGAAGTAAGGTAAGGTAGTAATGAAGTAAGGTAAGATAGTAATGACTAATGAGGTAGTAATGAAGTACGGTAAGGTAGTAATGAAGTAAGGTAAGATAGTAATGAAGTACTGAAGTAAGGTAAGGTAGTTATGAAGTACGGTAAGGTAAGAGAGTAATGAAGTAAGGTAAGATAGTAATGAAGTAAGGTAAGATAGTAATGAAGTAAGGTAAGATAGTAATGAAGTAATGTAAGGTAGTATTGAAGCAAGTTAAGGTAGTAATGAAGTAAGGTAAGGTAGTAATGAAGAAAGGTAAGGTAGTAACGAAGTAAGGTAAGGTAGTAATGAAGTAAGGTAAGGTAGTAATGAAGTAAGGTAATGTAGTAACGAAGTAAGGTAAGGTAGTAATGAAGTAAGGTAATGTAGTAATGAAGAAAGGTAAGGTAGTAATGAAGTAAGGTAAGGTAGTAATGAAGTAAGGTAAGGTAGTAATGAAGTAAGGTAATGTAGTAACGAAGTAATTAAGGTAAGGTAGTAATGAAGTAAGGTAATGTAATAATGAAGGAAGGTAAGGTAGTAATGAAGTAAGATAAGGTAGTAATGAAGTAAGGTAAGGTAGTAATGTAGTAAGGTAAGGTAGTAATGAAGGAAGGTAAGGTAGTAATGAAGTAAGGTAAGGTAGTAATGAAGTAAGGTAATGTAGTAATGAAGAAAGGTAAGGTAGTAATGAAGTAAGGTAAGGTAGTAATGAAGTGAGGTAAGGTAGTAAGGTAAGGTAGTAACGAAGTAAGGTAAGGTAGTAATGAAGTAAGGTAATGTAGTAACGAAGTAAGGTAATGTAGTAACGAAGTAAGGTAAGGTAGTAATGAAGTAAGGTAATGTAGTAATGAAGAAAGGTAAGGTAGTAATGAAGTAAGGTAAGGTAGTAATGAAGTAAGGTAAGGTAGTAATGAAGTGAGGTAAGGTAGTAATGTAGTAAGGTAAGGTAGTAATGAGGTAAAGTAAGGTAGTATAATGAAGTAGGTGGGGTAGTAATGAAGTAAGGTAAGGCACTAATGAAGTAAGGTAAGGTAGTTGTTATGCCAGGGTTTTTACCGAGTTTGTATTGGTATTTGGTAGGTTCTACTCGACTGGAGAAGTCAAAATCATACAACACATGCACAGAAGGAGTAGGCCTATAGGGCAAAATATAACATTGAGTACATCTCGTTAACAACTTTAATTAATAGTTCAATATGTAGGACAATACTTAGTTATTCTAGAACAATGGATATATACATATATGAGCCTAGCAAGGGCGAGGATCCACGAGGGAACTAGGAATATACTTGTTTCTCTCTCTCTTTTCTACTATGCGCTATACACCTTAAGTCACTGGTGTATGGTATAATTTACAATGGTACTCTTCTATACTTTATCTCGTCTCTCGTATTAACTGTAAGAGATATACTTAGGTTCCTCAGCGTATTCAGGGTTTATCACTTCTATCATATTATATAAGAATAACACAATACACCTAGTCGCATTGGTGTAAGAATAAAACAGAGTTGAAGTACTCTATTTTATAAGTATTACACTGGGGTTGCACTGGTGTAGAAATAAAATAGAGTCATATGAGTTGCTCTACTTTTCCTAAGTATTTCACCTGGGTCGCACTGGTATTGGAATAAAAACAGAGTCCTATGAGTGGCTCTATTTTTCCCAAGTATTTCACCTGGGTCGCACTGGTGTAATATATAAACAGTCATGTAAGTCGTTCTATTTTCCTAAGTATTACACCGGGGTCGCACTGGTGTAGGAGTTTAAGAGATTTAAGTAACACTCCTAATATAACACTTTGAAGGCCTGGAGTGGTTAGCACAGTCTAGGTAGAGATGAGAGTTATCAAGTCCTGTCGTCTAGGTTCCGTTGAGCTGCTTAGGTGGTCGTGACGTGTAGATGGTGTGGATAGGGATACAGATGGATTAGTTGGTTTTGGGTCTTGAATGGTAGCTCCTTTTTGTCATGACATAGGGTACATACCATCGGACATACGCGAGCTTGACCGAGAACATGTCCTGGGTTACTATTGCTCGTCTATCCTGACCTTTATACTGATCGGTGGTGAAGTTCTGTTCCGGTTGTTGTTGTTGTTGTTGTTGTTCCCTAAGCTGCCTGGCCGAACAGCCCCGAGTCCCTGAGGAAGGCCATGGCCACGATTGGGCTTTCTCACAGAGCTCTCATTGAGTGTAGATTGTGTTGTTGGCGTAAGTGGTTGTGTGAAATGCAGTCTTATATGATGTGTTTAATGGTATGGGGTGCTGTGTTACATCCCGGGCAGGCGTCGACAACGGAGTCATCCAGTCTCTTCTGATAGCTCAGGAGAGCTGGATGGTGTCCGCATCTCAGCCTGGCCAGGTGGACTCTGTCCTCGCGAGGAAGGGAGGATTCGGAAGGATGGATTTCGGGAGGTCGTGCATGCAGCTGCGTGTTGTCTGTGAGTGAGTGGATGGATCGGTGAGAGATATGAGTATGGATGTGCTTCTGGAAGTTGGTTCGGGGTGGGCAGGGAGGGAGAGAGGACAATAATTGTGTGTGATACTGTGTGCTGGGTGTTGTTTTAATATTTCTTGGTGTCTGTGGGTGTGTTGCCATGTAGTTTAGTGGAGGCTGCTGCCAGGAATTGAGTGCCTCTCATGTCCAGATGGTCTTTGACTTTGAGGATTTTGGTTTCTTGATGTAGGTGATCGGTGGGTGCAGTAGCTGTGCAGCCTGTAATGATCTTCAGGGCTTTGTTTTGAATAGTCTGTAAGGTCTTCTGATGTGTTTCAGCTAATTTAGAAGCCCAGGCTGGGCTTGCGTATTCCATCACTGATCTTATGTATTGTTTATATACTGTGGTGGTAGTTTCTTTGTTGTGTCCGAATTTTGTGTGAGCAAGTGACCTGAGGGCGTTAAGTCTGGGTGTCAGTTTCTTTTTAATGTTTGTGGTGTGCTGTTTGAATGTCATATGAGTATCATATGTTACTCCTAGGATTTTGGGTGTGTGTGTATGTGTTAGGGGTGTGTTGTTTATGGTGAGTTGAGGGATGTATTCGTGTTCTCCTGTCCAGCTTGTGAGCAGGGTTGCGGTAGATTTGGCTGGGGCTAGATTAAGTCTGTTTGTAGTGCACCAGCCATGTAGTGTGTTGAGATAGGGTTGAAGGAGATCTGTTGCTCTTTTTGGGTCATGGTGTGTGCATGTGAGTGTTATGTCGTCTGCATAGGAGGCTAAGTTTATTTGGGGCGTATTGGGTGTAGTTATATCGTGCATGTACAGATTGAAGAGTGCAGGCGATAGGACGGATCCTTGTGGGACGCCGTTTGGAAAGTTTCTGAATTTAGATGACTGACTGGCAAAAGATACGTGTGCACATCTGCCTGCTAGGAAGTTGGCCAGCCACCTTTTTGTGTTGTTGTGCATGTTTGTGTTGTAGATTTTGTTTGTTAGGTTGTGGCGGGGGATGGCATCGAAGGCTTTACTAATGTCGAGTGTGGCTAATAGTGATCTGTGTGCTGGTCTAGCTGAGTTGATGCCATCAAAAGTTCTTTGTGTAAGGTCTGTGAGAAGAGTGTTTGTGAAGTGCAGTGGCCTAAAGCCATGTTGTGTTGGAGCTAGGGGTAGGTCAGGTGTAATTAGTTGTAATACTAGGCGTTCCATGACTTTGGAGGGGGAGCAAAGGAGTGTGATGGGGCGGTGCGAGGAGGGTAGCGTGGGGTCTTTGTTGGGTTTGGGGAATGTGATGATGATACCATGCTTCCAAATGTCTGGTATTGTGTTGTGTGAATAGCTGTAGTTTGATATGTTAGTGAGTGCTTGTATGCCTTGTGGTCCCAGGTGTCTGAGGTGTATGTTGCTTATGTTGTCTAGGCCACAGACGGGTGAGTGCTTGAGATTGTTGATGATATGCTTTGTCTGGTGATTGGTGAAGGGTGTATAGTCAGGGTCTGTGGGGAATTGTCTCTTACGTCGGATGACACGTCGGTCGTCTTTGTGAGGTTTTAGGTGGCTGACATGTGAGAAGTGATTGATGAGAGTGTTTGCTTGTTGTTTACATGAAGGAGTAGAGTCTGTTGTTGTGATTGCAGCATGTGATTGTGTTGTGTTGCTGTTGGAAAGTGTGATGCTGTTTAGTGTTTTGTAGAGTTTTTTGGGGTTTGTTTTGTGATCAAGTGTTTGTAGGAAGTTATTCCAATTTAGTTTTTGTTGTTCTTGTATTTTGTTGTTAGTTTGGGTGTTGAGTGCTTGAATTTGTTGTTGTTGTTGTTGTTGTTGTTGTTGTTGTTCCCCAAGCTGCCTGGCCGAACAGCCCCAAAGCCCCAAGCAAGGCCAAGGCCATAACCGAGCGCCCCCACAGAACCTTCCCTGCCGACCACAATAAAGCCTGGGTGACCGAAGCCACTCCATGGCGGGGAGCTGAGGAGGGTGCAAAAACGCCCGGGAAACCAAAGCCCCACCCAGGGCCCTGTGCCCCTCAGCAATTATGAAGAGAAAGTTGAGGGGCAAAGGAAAAATGTGACGCTTTGGCTTCCAATCTTCGTAGATTGGGAGGTCAATCCACGGAAGAGACGCCGTCACTTGAGATCTACAAAATATATAAGTAAAAGGAACAGTCAGAGTAAGCTATGGCTATGGCAGAGATCGCTCAGTTCTCACTCTGATAGCCCAGCCCATCACCACTTTTTTTAATTTGTTGTGTGATGTCTTGTGTGTGGGGTGCTGGGGAGTGTTTCAGTATGTTGCGTTGTCTGATGAGGTTTTGAATTTCTGGTGTGAAGTTGGGGTTGTGTCTTTTTCTGTTATCTCTTGGAATGTGTTTCTTGTCAACGTTTTGGATAGTTTTATTGAGTATGTGTACAGCATTGTTGATGTTAGTGATGGGTGTACTGTTTAGAGTTGTGAAGTGTTGTTCTGTCTCATTTGTGAATGCTTCCCAGTTAGCTCTTTTATAATTGGTGTATGTGTGTTTGTGGCTAGCTGGGGTGAGTCTGGTTTTGGTGGTGATAATGATCGGGAGGTGGTCGGAGCCTAAGGTTCTGACCACCCTCCAGGATGTTGTGGGGGCGAGTTCTGGGGAGCAAAAGGTGATGTCTGGAGATGATGGGTTATAGAGGGCTTGGTGAGGAATATGGGTTTGTTCCGGTACTCTTGACTTAAGGTCTTTAATACAGTGTCGCTAGTGTCATGACACAGTGACAAGGTATCGGGCTAACGCGAGGAAATAGTAAGATCATGAACTTACTAATTTCACTCGATCTGCCACTGACCGTTTTAAGAGTGTTCAAAGAACCCAAGTTCGGTGTTCAAACCTTTTTACTGCATATGTCTTTGACCATGGTGTTAGACAGATGCAGTATGGACTTCTACTGTATATGTAGAGTGCCGTTATTTAGACGGTATCTCACAAAGCCCGAACTATTGGAATGACCTTTACCATGGCAAGTATCTTTCTATAGTTTAAGAGTGCAGTTTTGGCAAAAGAAGTAAGGTGGGGACATGTCCTTGCGGTTATGCTTCTAATACCAAAGGTGCAGTATATTAGAGATCTTAATATTAAGCACTATACCATGGCATGTGATAATATCAATTCACCTACTAATAGGGAAAAGAACTCCTCAGACATTGAAAGATATTCACCATGGTTTCAATCTTTACTTATATGGGAAGTTTAATTTTAGGACTTGAAAGCTTACATGTAAGTAAATCAAGCCCTAGAATTGCTTGCTTTACCTTGGTTTTCGTCGGGGTAGTGACGACTTTGGCTGCTATGTCCCAGGTCAGGTGTGCGGAGGTCAGAAGGTCATAAGTACAGTGGGCGTATTCTGGGGGGGATTAAGTAGACCCCTTAGAAGTTCGCGGGCTGGTGGGTAGGCCTCTGTGCGGAAGAACGGCGCAACTGCTCCTTTGTTGTATGTCTGCTTATGACTGTACAAAATCTTTTTCTTTGGAGCCTCGTGGTTGTTAATGGAGATCTGAATTGTCTTGCCTGGTGTGGGTGGTAGAGGAGGATTTATGGTGGCAATCCTGGTGTCTCGTTTATTCTGGTGTAGTGGTGTCAAGGCAGAATTGGGGTGGCCATGTGTTGATGGTTTTGTTGTGGTTATCGTTGTCTTCTGCGGTTTTGATGTTGTGTTTGGTTTCTTCTGTGGTTGTTTCCTGGTCTTTCATTTTATTTTATTTATTTTTTTATTTTTTTTTTTTTTTTTTCTATGTGATTGAGGGAGGTAAAAGGCAGAATTGCCTATAGCGAGTGCCTCCCCCATAGTTGAAAGAGTGACAGGGCCAAAATCAAGGGACGATCGAGCCAAAATGCCTGGACACACGGAGTTTGAAGCAATTTAAGTCATAGGAAGAGGGAAAGACTGATTCTGGGAGAGAGTTCCAGAGCTCAGCTGTTGAGTAGAAGAAAGTTTGAGAGTAATGTTTAACTCTTGGGTTAGAGAGTTGCACAGAGTAGGGGTGGGATTGAGTTACAAGACGGGTACCACGTGCCCTACGTAAAGGAGGTGGTATGCACTGGGAAAGCTCTGAGGAATACTGATTATTATAGTAGCGATAGAATAGCGAGAGAGATGCAACATTGCGGCGGAGAGAGAGAGATTGTAGAGAGTTGGCGAGTGGACGGGAGTTAATGATACGAAAGGCCTTCCTTTCAACTTTGTCTAGGAGAGCGGTGTGAGAGGAACCTCCCCACACATGTGAACAATACTCAATACAAGGGCGCACTATGCCCCTGTACAGAGCAAGAAGCTGTGCAGGGGAAAAGAACCCCCTAAGGCGGTTGAGCACACCCAGCTTCTGGGAGGCTACCTTAGCCAGACTAGTAATTTATTAGTGGCCCCTCCATCATTGACGATTATGCCTATTACATAAGGCCTCCTCTTCAAACGCTCATTTACCGTAGTTTGAATCTACCGCGCAGAGCATAAAAAATTGAGGAGCCTTCATCATGAGCGCACGCAACCTCACTCATGGTTCTGTCATTATGAAATTGGGTTCTCTCTACGAAAAAACTTCGTAACAAATAATAAATAAAAAGAAAATAAGAATAACTATTCATAAGCTTTCCATATACTCGTGGATGTACTTGTGTGGATATTTGACCAGACGCTGACTTCAGGCATCATACTTCCTTCTCTGCTCTGCGCTCAACCTGCCCTGACGTGTCTCCCCACGCTCCGCTGATTCCGCATTTGCTGCGTCCCTAGTGAGTTTTTTCTCATTTGTTTACTCTGGGATGTATCGAGTAAGGTTAGGATATGCGTAGCAGGAGTGTCAGGGACAGGTTTCCCGCAGTTCAGTGTATTTGGGTAGTGTGTTTGGGACACCTATTTCGGGTGTACCCTCGTGGTCCCGTGGTGGACGCATGTTACATTTTTCGCGGCTAGCTAGCCTAGTTATTTAGTTGGCTTTAACTACGCGTTATCAGGCTTCTTCTTATCTTTCTGATGGAGTTGCCTTATTGTTTGTTTACGGACGTTCCTAGCGTATTTTTCTTCACTTAGTGAAGTTTTTTCTAGGTCCCGAGTCAGTGCTTCCCTCTCCCGGGAATTTTTCTACGAGGTGGTGATGGCGGATGCTCCTGTTGTGATATATTACAGTGCTTTTTGTTTATATTACGACGTGATTAAGTGTTATTTCCGTTTGCTTAGGCCTAGCCAGCCACTCGTAGCTTTTTTACATGTACAAGTATTATTAATTTATGGTTTAAATATGTAATACCGTGCCATGTGTGTCCTGGATTAGTTGTGTTTTGGCTTAATCCAGGGCCTATTTGTGTTTATCAGATTGCTTCTGGTTAGTGTGGGTTGCCTTTTCCGACGGGTTTTCTCGATTGCTCCGAGAAAATCCGGCTGGTTACTTTTCCGGCGGGTTTTTTTCGATTGCACCGAGAAAACCCGGCTGGTTGCCGAGTTTTATATCACGCGTGGTTAAAATAGGCTAGTTTCCCCCGGCGAGTGGTGGCCTGAGGGCTCTCCAGGACTGCGTCTCTGGTGGAGCCTGTGTTCAGGCTTAATGAGTGTTTCCCGGCGGGATGGCTATACCCGTTTAACAAGGTGTTCATGCGGACACCGGTTGAATATAGTTTTTCCCGGTTTTTGCAAAGCCATTGAAAAACTAGGCTGTTTTTGTTTGATTGGTCTTTCCACCCCGGCGATCTTTTGCAAAGAAGTGGGGATAGGAACAATTGGGGTTAACATTTTAATTACTTTCACACCCGGCGGTTGAACCTTGGGGAGGTGGGATTAACGGATTTGCAATTCGATATAGTTAGCCAGACAATTGAGGGATACAATTGGGTATCGAGGCCTTCAAAATACGGCGATCTATGAAGGCTTCGGTGAAGTCAGATAAAAAAAGTTTAAGATAGGCTTACCCCCTTGTTAACTGCGTTATAATAAGGAGACCGGCGTCTTAATATGGGTTTCCAGTGGACAAAAAACCACTGGGAAGACTGCGTCATTTATAAAGATGTGCTCGTCTTTATATTATGTCAGAGGATATGCTTAAATCTTTTGGACAAGTAACGATATTCTAAAATCTTTACATAAGAACCTAACAGGGTAACAAGAGGTAATAGTGGTGTATTACGTCTTGTTGCCCGGCGGTTCATTAACACTTGTGTTAGAACATTTTGGGGTAACCTTATGAGCATTAATTCCTGGAAATTTTCTTTTTTCCAGGGCGGAGTTCCGGCGGGTCAACAGAGAACCAGAAGGAGACCGGGGGTGGGTTAGCTCTTCCCAGTCTCTGTCATGGCGCCACTAGACCCTGTTTTTGCTCTGTGCTTAACACCCTCCTGTTCAGGGATCCCCATTTTTGCGCATACTCTATGCATCAGATACGTCAAATGCTTGGACCGGTCAAGGGGTCTGTGGGTGACAAAAATTTTTACTTTTTGTAGTCAGTTGAGTATCAAAGTATTACAGCAAGATAATTTGGCCGTGGCGGTTGCATTGTGCGAGGTCAAACAACTCCTATCTACGTATGCTACTTCAGTGGCTCATAAAGCTCTTCAGTGCGATAACGTAGTTCTGTGGGAAAGATTGGTTGCTCAGTATCCCCCACTTAAACGTCCCCCTTCTAGAAGTAAAGTTAATGTGCGTAAGTCGGCAGAGACTGGGCAGGGTACAGTGCTTAGTCCCCCCCCCCCCCCCCCCGGCACATCTAAGGGACCTCGAGAGCCGACACCCCCGGCGACAACTTCCAAGTCAAGATCGAGGTCCAGGTCACGGTCTCCCCTCCGACAGCAGACACATAGTCACTCTACTTCACCTTTGAGAAAGAAGAGCAAGGAGGAGAAGACCAGAGACAGTCCTAGTGCTAAATCAAAGTCAAGGCGAAGTCACAAGTCTTCAAAAAAGGATACTCATGTACGAAAGACCTCCCGGCGTTCGCCGGAGCCTCGTACCTCGCTTTCTGCCTCTACTCCCGACATATTTCATGTCCAATCTGACAGGTCGGGAGTGGAGTCAGAGACTGTGGTGGGGGATATACCGGCGGACAAGTTGTCACCTAATATTATTCCCAGTTCACATGTACCAGCTTTAGAGAGTTCTACCAGCAGTTATAACCCTCTAGAGGGCTCAAGTGAGGGCTCAGTAATTGGTGTGGTACCTAGCTCACAAGTGAGTTCCGGCCAAGACCGGGGAGTTTGGAGGTACTCCCAGCCATGGCGTGACGGCTCACATCATTCTCATGCACCAAAAGTAGTGGCAGACGTCCACCGGGATGCTGAGATCCCATCGTCCATCCCGGACTTGACATGGCAGCATGAGAGGGTCCCGGCTTCGGCGGAATCCTCTCCTGAGAGGCCGGGGGAAAGGGATGAAGGTTCTATAATTTCTGAGATGGAGATTCAAGAGTCAGGTTTATTGATTGACGACTCTCAGAGTAGGAATGATTCGCCACATAGTTCATCCTCTGCTAAATTTGTCACAGCTGATGAAATTAATGGGTTACTAGCAAATGCACTAACTAAGTTTTTTGGTCAGCAGCCGCAGACTCCTACAGTTATTTTGGGAGCTTCCACGACAGCATCGAATGTCCGACCTCTGGCTACTTCTATTGCTTTGACACAAATTCCGCACCCTCCCCCTGTATCACCTACTATGGTTACTAGGCCAACTTTGGTGGCACTGACTACTTCCAATGTGAGAGTAGTAGCAGATGTAAATCCTCCCCCTTTAGACAAAGCGCCGGTCAGAAAGGGAGCTATGCTCCTCCTATACGGGCCGGATGAGTCATGGGTAACAATGTTCCCAGCAAAGCCAGAGGTAGCACAGTCCACTATGTCGGGGGAGCTTCCGGTACCACGTGAGTGGGTAATCCAAGGGAATAAATCTAGGAAGTTACGTGCTGTAGATATTCTAGGGAATGTACTAGATGTTAATATTAAGGCCATTCCTAACTATTATAACCATGATTATTTTGTGCATACTTCTACACCTGCCCTACCCCCTGCGTCAGCTTCAAAACTGTTTTCGGACTGGACCAAGCATGACGGTTTCATTGATATAAAAGCACTGTCAGCTCTAACACCAGAGTTAGGTTTAAAGACGTTCACGGACACAGCCGCAAATCCAGTTTTGAAGGTGGAGCAGTTGGGTCCGGGACCTTGGGTGGAATAGGAAGTGGAGGCTCAAAACTTTGCAACAACTTTTACCTCTAAATCTTCGCACCAAATTCCACAAGAAAGCCATTCTTGGTTCTCTATGCCGGTATTCTCTGCCGGCGGAGTTCCCTCTGCTTTATTTGCATTTTTAGCTGCCCCTAAAATTAATCTATGCGAGCTTAAAGATCTCTTTTCCACACCGTCCACTACTCACCTAGACCGGGAGTTTAGGCTACGTGGGAAAGCATATAGACTGTTTTCCCAGTATATTGTCACACAACAGGTAGCGAAGTCAATGCTAAGATCTGCTCAGGCAATCGCGGACGCGGAAGTCCGAAAGGCTATCGAACTAGCTAGACGCTTGCTACTCCAGACTTCTATACAGTCACTAGGAGATATCCGTACAGCCTTGCTAGAGGCGGTGCGGGCAAGACAAGATCTAAGGATGTCTCTCGTGCGGAAGCTCCTAGATAGGATTGCAAATCAAGTGGTTATGTCCCCTGTTCTAACTGCCTCTTTAATGTCCCCGGAGGTGTGGAAAACAGTGTTCAACATGGCTCAGGCCTTTAAGCACAGTCCCGCCCCATCTAAGAAATCCGCTTTCAATTTTACTAAGCCCAAACCAGTCGCAAAAGCTCAACCTGGTGGGGCCAAGCCCTTTCATCTGCCTAAGTCCTCTTCCACCCAAAGTCAGGCTCAGTACAGATACAAGCAAGGAAAGTTTTCAGGTAATAATAAAGGACAGAAGTATCAACGACCGGGCCAGGGCCCGTCTCCTGCTAAACCCGGCCAGTCGTCAAAGCATACACCACCACCACCACCAAAAAACTAGGGTCTCTCTCACTCCCAGGGCCAGTCTTACGGCGGGTGGATCAGAGGGTAGTCCCGCCGGCGAACCCTTGTCTGCTAACTGGGTCGTTCTGGGCGTGTCATCGCGCATGGCCATTAAACACATGGGCGAGGATGGTGGCACGCAAAGGCATCACCTGGCAGTGGCTCCGGCGACCTCGCTTACGTCAGCCGGCAAAGGCAAATTTTGTTTCATTAGAGGTGGAGTCACTGATCCAAGAGATGATCGCCAAGAATGTCATCATCCCGGTCCCTCAAAATTACCCAGTATTTACGTCAAAACTCTTTTTAGTGCCCAAAAGGGACAGTGTTCAGATGAGGCCGGTCGTAGACCTGTCTTATCTGAACCTCCATATTCACAACGTTTCCTTCCGCATGCTGACAGTGAATCAAATCAGGCTAACACTTCCGCCGGAAGGGTGGATGTGTTCTTTAGACCTGACAGACGCGTATTGGCACGTCCTGGTAAACAAAAGGTTTCAACGATTTCTGGCCTTACGAATAACGCATCAGACTTATGTCTTTCAGAGGATGCCGTTCGGGTTGAACCTAGCACCTCGCTTATTCACGAAATTAGTCCGGCAAGCCCTGATGCCCATGTTAGAACAAGGGATCAGGATTTTGTGGTATCTAGACGACTGGCTGGTGGTGGCAGAGATGGAACAGTTATGCATCAATCATGTCAACATAACATTAAATCATGTAAAATCTCTAGGGTTCAAGGTAAACCCGGTAAAGTCAAAGTTTGTTCCCTCACGAGTGGTCCAGTGGATAGGGCTGGTCTGGGACACAGCTGCTCTCACTCTGAGTCGGACAATCGGAACAGGTTTCGCAAGAAACTGTTTATGTTTCTTCACAGTCTGACTACGACACGGAGAATCTGGGAATCTCTGGTCGGCTCTCTCAACTGGATTCAACTAACTGTAAAGTTGGGCCGGTTGAAAGTCAAACGTTTAATATTGGAGGGCAACACATTTTTTCCACTATTGCCGGCGGAAACATTATGGCCCATCCCAAAATTAATACACAGCTTACTAGCGGTCTGGGCGAAGAGGGAAACATTGCACTCGGTCATGTCATGGACCTCTCCTCCGCCAACAGTATGGGTAGACACGGATGCGTCAGGAACCGATAGGTTGGGGCTTTCAGTCAAACCACGGCCATCAGGGTCAAGGGCTTTGGTCCCATTCAGAAACCTCCCACATCAATGTCAAAGAGTTACTAGTCCCCTTGTATTTCCTTCAGGCTCACGGCTCTACTTTACGGGACAAATCGGTGGCCTTCAGGATGGACAATCTGAATGCGGTTCACTGCATTCAGAAACAAGGGTCAACGAGATCTCGGAATTTGCTAAACGTGTCAGAAAAGATTTTTATTCTAGCCGACAAGCTGAACATTCATCTTCACGCATCTTATCTCCCAGGCGTCGCAAACGTCTGGGCAGACGCTCTGTCTCGGAGACAGAGCACAACAGTAGAATGGGCGCTCAAGCAAACCATTTTAACCAAATGATTGCGGAGCCCTACCGTCCACAAGTGGATCTGTTTGTGTCCGAGGAGACTCACAAACTCCCGCTATACCTCACCCACCGGACAATAACGCCGGCGGGAGGACCCGACGCACTGGTGACGAACTGGAACAAGTGGAGTTCCGTTTATCTGTTTCCGCCACCAGACGCTTCTCTAATGTGCCACGTAGTAAACAAACTACGGGATTATCGGGGCGTAGTCTCGTTAATCGCGCCCCTGTGGCCAGCGCAGTTGTGGTACCAACAATTGAAAACGTGGTGCCCGAACCCGGTGTCGCTCCCGGTCGGGTATTTCCACTTAGACACGATTGGCAA
The DNA here is from genome assembly GCA_032716605.1 of Paralithodes platypus. NCBI lineage: Eukaryota > Metazoa > Arthropoda > Malacostraca > Decapoda > Lithodidae > Paralithodes > Paralithodes platypus. The sequence continues at coordinate 49,616,797 of CM064520.1, forward strand.
CCTAGAGACCTCGCTGACTTTTGCATTATGGACATTCAGGAGGCCAAGAGTCGTATTCTTAAAAACCCATACCTTCCTTTTACTTTCCTTTCCCTTCCAAGGAATTTTCTTTCCCTTCGGTATTCTTAAAGAATTCCTTGGAAGGAATTTTTTTCGGAAGTGTTGGTAGCTCTGTTCCACAGGCGAAGCTAGGCGCGTACCAGTTGGTATGCCTGAACTCCCTGAAGTAGTAAACAAACCTTGTCAAACAAACGTTTCCAAGGGTTGACTTGCATTATTGTTGCCCAAAACATGATTTAGACCACAAATATTGTCTTCAAAGCATATTATATTGACTTGCACAAACACAAGAATGAATTGTCAACATGATATTAATAAATACAGGATCCTAGCTCTAAATCGCGCATGTACACCAACAAGCCATATTTTGTTGTAGTATTTAGACCTAGCCTATAGGCTATTATCCAAGAATATAATTACATATAAACTGATATAAGAAACAGGGATGGAGATAAATTAGATTAGCCGAATGTAGTGCGAATTAGTGTACCGTATATCAAGCACGAGAACTTTTCAATTACAAGGTCAAGTCTTCCATTTGACCAAAACTTAACAACTAGGCTATAGGAATCGCACAATAACCCACTATTGAGAAGTATTTACCTTCAAAGTTCAATACACATTATAGCCTGACATATTCTGGTGTGCTGAGTTCAAATACTAACTTGAACTTCTGTAGGCCTAGCCTATATATTATATAGGCCTAGGCTAGATTTGTTTTCTATTCAGCGAACAAAAAATAAAAGCTAGGCTATATTTGATCTGGCCCAATTTGGTAAAAATTGCAATTCATGGCCCATAGTAGATTTACTATGCTATTGAAACTAGTTTTTTTCAATGTTTATATTTAGGCTACCGATATTTATTTATTAATTATCTAATTTGACCGTTTTTTATTTTTATACATTATTTTGGGCAAGAATGTAGTTACTGGGTGTACCGGCAGTACCGCCCACCTTGTTTACACTATGCGGATGCCTTTGGATATAAAAATACATTAGCCTAACCAAACAACCTAACCTAACCTAACCTAGTATTCATGCAATAATGACAAGGGGCAAATAGCAGAAAATATAGCGTCGAAATGGATGGGAACGTAAGTGCGAGCGCACAACATGACATCCTTCCCTATTTTGGTAAGGGTTGTGTTAGCGGGCGTACCACCTGCTTTGTTTCCATATTAGCACACTCGCAGTTAAATTAACGTCTAATTTGACTGCTGTTATTTGCCCCTGGTAATATACTGTATATGATGATGACTATGTCATGGGGGGTGAGGGGACATAGCACCCCTCAAACCATTATTGTATCCCACGGCCAGGTGTTGGGTAAATTGTTTTGCCGTGGGATACAATAATGGTTTGAGGGGGCTCACCCCCCATCATCCCCATGACTTGTTGTCATTATCATACATATTACCAGCAGGGGCAAATTACAGCAATGAAATTAGACGCGAATGTAACTGCGAGCGTGCGACTGTAAACAAGGTGGACAGTACGCCCGCTAACACAACCCTTACCATTATTTGTTATTTGCCCTTCTGCAAACAATATATACTGTATATTGATGACAATAATTCCTGGGAAGGTGAGGCCCCCCTCAACCTAAGAAGCGGACATAATAGAAGTGAACTTAACGGTCATGGCCCAGAGCGTGCAAATCGACGCGGAAGGTTGCTTGGATAATACTGAACCTTTAAATAAGATTCTTCCATTTTTTAAATTGATTTTTGTTCTTGGGTAATCTGAATACAAGATGAATCACCAATAGTTATGATTTAGGCATCAATGAGTAGGTTATTCATCATATTAGCTATCCATTAGTATAGTTTTGAAGATTGGGTGATATTCTTATGTTCTTTACTATCCCCTCAAAGGCTAGGCTATCATATAGTTTGGCAAAGGCTAGGTTATCATGTAGTTAGGCAAATATCTTTGTAAGGCCTCGCCCAATTTCTTACCGATTACTCACACACACCAGTGGCTTGCACTATTTGTTTCACTAACTGGCCTTCCTTGTGCAGCCCAATATAATGTGCAATTAGATCCGGTGTCACGTTCTTTCGCTGACCCGTACACACTAAAAACTGACGGGGACTTGTCCACCACTGCCATACTGATCATAATAATGACTGATACCGATCCACCCACCACAGATGCTGGAAGCACTGATGTTCCAACACTGTATGTACTGTATGTAATAATACCATAATTATTCCTAACCTTCAAGACTAGAGAATACTAAGGATGTAAAGTAAATTCAGACAGAAAATCCAAAAAAATATTTGAAACAGTGTGCGGGGGACTCTGGTGACTAGTGGGGTTTTCCTTACAAACATTGAGTAGGCTATATTTGAGTATTATTGCTTTGCTGATTCAGTCCTTTCAATGCATTAATATTGTGCACAGTGTGACTACATTTTGACACATGTTAATGTAATAAGTTTGAAAATTCAGATTTTGAGGCTTGCCAGGGATCAAGAACAATCCCAAGTTTTCAACAAAATCTCATACCATACTGTATACAGCCCAAAATAAGTAGCCACATGTTTTCATTAGCAATTTTGGGCTCTAATCTTATAAATTTTCTTTTAGCCTACCAGACTTTTAGCTACTACCAATGTTAGTAAGTTAGCCTATACACTCGGCATAATCAAACGCTGTATATTAGCATAGCCTAGGCCTATCTTAGGTTCTCAGGTTAAGTTATATTGTTTGGATATTTAAAGAAAGTAGAGGGATTAGGCTAGGATATACTGTAATGAAAAATTAGGGTAGCCTATAATTGTACTCACAACCAATAGTATTGAATAGGCTAGTGTTTACAAATATGTTTTTCAAGGGATTTTGTTTTGATTAGGCTAATATGATGACAATATTCAAGCAGACACTGCGGCAATATTAGCACGCTCTATGCGTCAGATTTTGCCACTTTTTTCTGAAATCATCCCTCTGCGAGTGGTTATTTGCCTCCTGCTGGCATTATATATGAATATGATGATTACAATTATGTCCAGGGGGGGGGGGGGAGGTTGAACACCAAACACTGTCAAATTAAAAATAAACGCACTCTCGAGAGCGTGCAAACTGCTGCTGTAGTCTCCTTGAACTGTAGTTAAGATACCCGGTAGCTACCGAATAATCTAAAAACACGCTCCCTGATAGTGTACAAGGCTATGAAAATCAGGGAAAATATTATAGTGAAAAGGTAACTCGAACTTTCTATAACATAAAGTAATAAAGGTAAGGATGTAGTATTCGAGGAATTTCGAGCTTATCGCCTGCCTTGTTTACACTACTCGCACGCTCGCGATCACGTTTCCGTCTATATTGACTGCCGTGGGATACAACATTAGGTTGAGGGCCCCCCTCACTCCCCCATGACTTATTGTCATCATCATATATAGGCATTTTGCCAGCAGGGACAAATTACTTAAAAAAAACACGTCAAAAGTCGTGAATCGTTAAGGATGTATCCGGGTGTACGGTCGTCATGTTTACATAGGTAATGCGCGTGGTTACGTTCCCGTCTATTTTAACGGTTATTTTCCCCCTGCTGGCAATATAATATATGATGATAACAACATGTAATGGGGGGGGGGGGGTGAGGACCCTGTCAACCTATTATTGAATCCTGCGGCAGTCAAAATAGACTGGAACATGATCGTGAGCGTTCACTGCTGCCGCCGTTCCGCGTAGTGTAAACCAAGGCAGGCGCCATGTAGTATGTCCAAATACTACATCTTTCCCATAGGCCTAATAAATTCACAACATTTTAAAATCCAAATAGCCTATCTGAGGTGAGCCAATTCTGACAAAATCTAACAAATGTTGGCTTGAACATTATGATGGGCTAGCCTAGAGGGACAGAGACTAGCCTAGGTTAGTTTATTCAGTGGGGATGTAGCCTAAGAAAACAAATTAGGCCTACAATCCTGTATGAGTCATGAAATTCATAAGAAAAATAGATTAGCCTGGGCTAGGCTAGCTTACATGATGATGTAGCCTACTGTAGGCTGTAGGCTAAGCCTAGGCCTAGCCGCCTAGCCTAACCCAATATGTGGTACTGGTAAGGTAGGCTAAATTAGTATAGAAGATGATTGACCACTATTACTGTTAGCCCACAAATTTATATTAATATTACAGTATATGCCTAGCTATTTTTAGTTATGTAAAGTATGGTATTACTGGGAATTGTTGATAGCGTATCTCTGGCAAGCCTCAAAACCTGGTAATGTTGACACTTATTGCATTAACACGTGCCAAAATATATTCACACCGTGCACAAAATTGATGCTTTGAAAGGGCTACATCAGTAAACCAATGAAAATAAATAATAATCAAAATATGTATAAGATGAGGAATAGGCTATCAGCTGGCAGCCCAAAATTGCCTGAATCGTCCGCACTCGAATTCACGCCGAGCCTCCGAGATCAGTGGTCTTCTAAAACTTTTAATAACATTACTTTATTTTCAATATCATTTTCAATATCGTGCATTATATCATGTTAATAAAATTACATAGTGGTCAAATCCAATATTTAGTCACACTGACTCCAATTATATAAGAATGTTATGAACAAAATGACGAAGGGAAAACTGAAGACCTGCCTAGTGAGAGTCCTTCAAATTCCAATATTTTCCCCTGTTTAAGGGAAAGATTTTCCCTTCCCAAGGGAAAGGAAAGGGAAGGATTTTTTAAGAATACCAAATCGAAAGAAAATTCCTTCCTTTCATTTTCGAAGGGAAAGAATTGTTTAAGAATACGACTCCAAGTGGCTAACACCGTATGGTAGAAACGTGACCGATAAATTCATGAGTCAATACACCCAATCTACAAAGAGACAGTATCAATCGCACTGGCGGTCCTTTACTTCTTGGATACTTAGGACAGAACAAACCGTACCTTCGGTGGCTTTGGTTTTTAATTATTTGAACTATCTGTTCGAGCAGAAACGTCTATCTGTAGTAACGTTAAAAAATCACTTAACAGCGATTAGGATGCCATTCTTTGACCTTACAGGTCTAACCATACCACTAGCGGAGGAAACAGGTTTCATGAGAGCATGTTTTAAACTCCGCCCACCTCCCCGTCAGCTCATGCCTACCTGGTCTCTGGACAAAGAGTTGTCTTTACTTCATTCCCGTCTGTACCAAAATACTGCAGATTTTGACTTACTTTTAAAAAGGGCAGTATTCCTTATGGCTTTGGCTACCGGGAACAGGGTATCTGAGCTGGCGGCGATGAGCAACACACCTAATTGCATACGGTTTGGTAGGCTCAATGAGTGTATTCACATTGCACCTTCCCCAGGGTTCATCGCCAAAAATGAACACAGTGAACACGTGTTTTCAGAGTTCACGGTACCGGCGTTGAAAAGGGGAAAAGTGCACCATAATTTATGTCCTGTGCAAGCTCTAACCAAATATTTGAGAGTAGCACCTCTGAATCAACAGGGTGCTTTATGGGTAGCAAGTACGGGCAAACGCTTAATGAAACGTAAAATAGCTTCTCTCCTAGTAGAAGTCATTAAAGAGAGTAATCCCGGCGTCGTGGGAAGAGCCCACGATTTACGTAAATGGGCGGCCTCTTTGCGTTTCCTTAAGAATTTTTCTGTTGAGGACATAGCGTCCACGCACCTATGGTCCTCTAATCATACGTTTTTGACTAGATACCTTTCAGTAGCTCTAGACAGACCTTCCATGCCATGTATAGCTTTAAGGCAGAGGGTCTAGGTGGCCTCTAAGTCACTTATTGTTTAGATTAAGAAAAGAGGGGGGGGAGGGTGCAGTCAGTGTAACATAGGACACCCTAGACTCCGCCGGAGTATGTGTACGGAGCATACGAGCTGTGATACTGTTTGTAGGTGTTGTGATATAAAATTTCTCTGTAGTATTCATTACAGGAAATTGTGCTAAAGTACAATAGTAGTAAAACAACAATTCTTGTTGTAAGTAGTTTTGGCTGTGAAGCAATATAATTTTAAGAAATCTCAGTAGTTGCAACTACGACATTAATTTTTATGTAAGTACTTATGCATAAGTACAAGAGTTCGGTACTTCTGCGAAAGTGCAAGAATTAATTTTATGTTTGGGTATATTTTTAGGAATATATCCACTAGTTTAATGGGGTTTATTTATTAGTGGCCCCTCCATCATTGACGAACATGCCTATTACATAAGGCATCCTCTTCAAACACTAATCCGCCGTAGTTTTGAATCTACCGCGCAGAGCATCTAAAAACTGAGGAGCCTTCATCATGAGCGCACGCGACCTCACTCATGGCTTCAGTCATTATGAATTGGGTTCTCACTACGAAAAAACTTCGTAAAAAATAAAAAGAAAAAGAAAATAAGAATAACTATCTAATAAGCTTTCCATCATATCGTGGATGTACTTGTGTGGATCTCTGACCAGACGCTGATTCAGGCGTCATTCTTCCTTCTCTGCTCTGCGCTCAGCCTGCCCGGACGTGTCTCCCCACGCTCCGCTGGTTCCGCATTTGCTGCGTCCCTAGTGAGTTTTTTCTCATTTGTTTACTCCGGGATGTATCGAGTAAGGTTAGGATATGCGTAGCAGGAGTGTCCTGGGCTGGTTGCCCGCAGTGCAGTGTATTTTGGGTCGTGTGTTTGGGGCATCTATTTCGGATGTACCCTCGTGGTCCTGTTGTGGACTTGTGATAGTTTCACAGTTGAGTTAGCTTGTGATGCAGGCGGCTTTCATTACGCGTTAATTATTGCTGCCTTTTATCTTTCTGATGAGGTAAGCTTTGCTTTCTGACGTTCCCAGCGTATTTTTCTTCACTTAGTGAAGTTTTTTCTGGGTCCCGAGTCAGTCTTCCCTTTGCCGGAAGTTTTTGCTACAGTGGTGTGTTGGCGGTGGTTCCTGTTGTTCTATTTCCAGTGTTTTGTGTATATTTCAACATTTCTTATGCCGTCTACTTAGGCCTAGCCAGCCGCTCGTAGCTTTGCCACATGTACAAGTGTTATTGTTTATTTTTATAAATATGCCCTACTGTGTCATGTGTATCCGGGTTTTAGTTGTGTATTGGCTAATTCCTCGGACTATGTTTGTTTCCTGGTTTAGTTGTGTATTGGCTAATTCCACGGATTATTGTGTGGACTTAGGCTAGTCGTGCGTGGCTTTCCTTCGTGTCCGTTGTTCGTTCAGATGGTGTCTGAACGGGGTGGGTTTCCTTCCGGCGGGTTTTTTCTCGGTTTCACCATGAAAAAAACCCGGCCGAGAGCCGTGTTGGGCCACACGTGGTTTCAGCACAGGCTTGTGTCCCCGGCGATGAAGTGTCTGTGGCTCTCTAGGACTGCGTCTCCTGTGTTGGTGCCTGTTTTCAGGCTCCCTTTGATTCCCGGCGGAATGGCTGTACCCATCAAAAAACATTGTTCATGCGAACATATGTTATGAAGTTTTTCTACCTGGTTTTACAAAACCACAAGAAAAAACCTAGCTGTTGTTAAGGGCTTTCCTCCCCGGCGATCTTTTACAAAGAAGTGGGGACAGGAACTTATGGGGTTAACGTTTTGACATCTCACCCGGCGGGTGTACCTTGGTAGGGTGGGATGAACAACTAAGTCATTCAGTTAGTTAACCGATCCATTTTAAGTGATACGTTATGTATCGCCGCCTTTACACTTACGGCGATTGAAGGTTCAATTGGGGGTTAACATCGTTTTTACACCCGGCGGGTGCTCCTGGGTGGAGGTAATAAGGAATTTACAATTCAATTTCGATTTAACCACTTATTTTAGGGATACATATAGGTATCGCCGCCTTCATACTTACGGCGATCTTTTTGTGACAATTCGTTAGAAATCAGATCTCGTATCAGCCTGCCCTGTGTTATTCTACTAAAATATTTCAAGGGCCGGCGTCTTTATGGGGGGTTGTTTTTGTTCCAAAATTGAATCTGGAGACAGTCACCACCAGAAAGACTATTAACGCCATGCTGGACCGTTATATTATGTCAGAGGGTATTCTTCACTTTCTTAAAAAGATATGTTTATATATTCTGAGCCCCGCCGCGTAGCGAGCTGTGATCGTTGTGTCATTACATCTCGTTACCCGGTGGGTTATTAACACTTGTGTGCGAACATGTTGGGTTAACCTTATGAGCATTAATTCCTGGAAATTTTCTTTTTTTCCAGAGCTGGGCTCCGGCGGACCAATACAGACCCGGCGGTAGTTTTCCCCACCAGTCTCTGTCATGGCGACCTTGGCCCCAGTCTTTGTTGCTTTATGCACTACCCCTACCTGTGCCGGTATCCCTATTTTTGCGCATACTCTTTGCATAAAGTGTGTTAAATGTCTAGACCGTTCAAGGGGTCTGTGGGTCATGCGTAATTGTTCTTTTTGCTCCCAATTAGCTGTCAAGGTCCTATGCGACAATGATAAGACCGCGGCGGTCGCGTTAAGAGAAGTGAGGCAACAGATGTCAGCATACACTACGATTGTTGCTCATAAGTCACTTCAATGTGACAACGTCCCTCTTTGGGATAGATTGCTTTTTGAACACCCTCCCCCTAAACGTTCCTCTCGAGTCACTTGTCATAAGCCGGCGGAGACTGGTCAGGGTTCTGTGTCTTCTGCTGCTACTCCGAAACGTCCAAGAGAGCCTACACCCCCGGCGTCCGCCTCCTCGTCTCGGGCGAGATCTCGGTCTAGGTCACCTCTCAGACGCCAGTCATCTAGTCTTGCCTCTTCACCATCGAGTAAGAAGAGTAGGACGGAAAGTTCCACCAGTGGTCACGGCGATGAATCCTCCAAATCAAAGAGTAGTTCACGGTCACACCGTAGCCATAAATCTTCCAAAAAGGATTCCCATAAATGAAAGACCTCCCTACATTCACCAGCTTCTAGTGCCTCTCATCGTACCTCTATCCCAGACAGAGTTTGTGTTAGGTCTCAAGGGTCCAGTGCGGTGCCTGTCCCTAAAGAGGATTTACCCATTAATATTTAACCCTGGAATTGGAGAGTTCAGGGGGATCAGTGATTGAGAATGTTTCAGACTCCCAAGAGAGTGTAGGCCAGGGCCTCGGTGTTTGGCGATTTGCTCAGCCAGGGTCTGACCACCCACTTCCGACTCAAACAAGTCACACAGTAGCTGACGTCCACAGGGACGCGGCGATCCCATCCTCTATTCCTGACTTATCTTGGCAGCAAGGTACCCCAGCTTCGGCGGGGTCTTCTCAGGAGGATCAGGAGGAGAAAGACGAGGTTTCAATAATTTCGGAGATGGAAGGGCAAGAGTCAGGTTCAGGCTTAGACGCCGCGCAGGATATTAATGATTCACCAGTAAGTTCATCATCAACTCAATTTGTCACTGCGCAGGAAATTGATGGGCTACTTAGTCATGCTTTATCTAAATTTTTTGGCCAACAACAGGAAACTCCCACAGTGGACTTGGGGGCTCCCACGACAAGTTCTACGGTACGGCCTCTGATGGCTTCTATTGCTTTATCTAAGATCCCTAACCCCCCCCACTCTGTCACCATCAGTGGTTACTAGGCCTGCTACGGCGGCATTGACCACTTCGAATGTAAGGGTGATAACGGATGTCAATCCACCCCCTCTAGACAAGGCGCCTCTCAGAAAGGTAGCTATGCCCTTGCTTGGGTTGATGGGTTGTCTGGTCTGGATTGGATGCAGGATATAAACGTAAGAAAAAGGAAGGGGTAGCAGTAATTTTGTCAGAAAGGTTGAGGAAGTGTGTGAAAAACTATGGATGCGTGGACTCAAGAATTGTATGGTGTGAGTGCAAGATTGGGATAGATAGGTATACTTTTATGTGTGTCTATGCACCAGTCAACCAAGAAACTGGGAAAGGTGCGGAAGAAAATAGAAAATTTTGGAATAAAGTCAATAAATGTATAAGAGAAAGGCAAGAGTGTACACAAGTAATATTAGTAGGCGACATGAATGGTAGAGTTGGAAACGAGGAGATAGAAGGTATAGTGGGTAAATGGGGTGTGGAGGGTAGGAATATGAATGGTGACTTCCTTTTAGAAGTGTGTGCGGAGAGAGAGATGTTTCTGGCTAACACATTTTTTGAACATCGTCACATTCATAGATATACATGGCACAGAGGTGAAGGTGAGCAGGAACAGAAATCTCTAATTGACTACGCCATGATGGACTCCGGACTAAAAGGAAGAATTTTAGATTCAAAAGCTGTAAGAGGTATGCTGACGGGATCAGACCACTATACAGTGCTGACAAAAGTTAGGATAAGGAAAGAGTGGAAATATGAGAGGAAAGAGAGAAAACTGACAGTAGAGAGAATAAATGTGAGAAAATTAAATGAAGAATGTAATGCAACAAAATACAAGGACATCCTGAAAGAGACTATAAAGGACATGGATGTTATGATAGATCTGGGAAATACTGTAGACGAAGTATGGAAAGGTACAAGAGACTCCATGATTAAAGCAGCTGAGAAAGTATGTGGGAAGAAAACCTTTAAAATGTGGAAGAAGAAAGGTAACGCATGGTTTAGTAAAGAGATAGAAGAAATAGTGAAAAAGAAGAAAGAGTTCAGAAAGAGTATGCTGCAAAAGAATATACCTAGAGAAACTAGAGATGCGAGGAAAGAAGAATATAAAAATTTGAAACAAAGAGTGAAGAGGGCGATACAAGACGCTAAAAGGAAGACAGATGAGGCATATGGGAGAAAGATTAGTGAACAGTTTCTGAATGACAGGAAAGCATACTACAGAGCTGTGAAAGAAGCCAGAGGGAAGAAGACTGAGAGTGTCTCAGGTGGTAGGATGAGGGACATGAATGGGGAAGTGGTAGAGGGTGATGGTGTGGTGAAAGTATGGAAAGATCATTTTAGTAGCTTAGCTGTAAAGAGTAGGGGGAAGGCAAAGATCTCATCCATAGGAATGGAGAGAGGTAGAATAAACAGGGTAGTTGAAAGCCAGATAAGCAGAGAAGAAGTAAAAGAAGCAATCAATAGACTTAAAATGGGCAAAGCTGCTGGAGTAGATAACATCCCAGGTGAAATGCTGAGATATGGAGGAGAAGAAGCTGTTGACATAATGCATAGGTTATGTAAATTAGCATGGGAAAAGGAAAGTGTACCAGAGGACTGGAGGAAAGCAGTGATAGTACCCTTGTACAAAGGGAAGGGTAGTAAAGAAGAGTGTAAGAATTATAGGGGAATTAGCTTGCTTAGCATACCTGGAAAGGTACACGCAAGAGTAGTAACACAGAGGCTACAGAAGATAACGGATGACAAAATAGGCGAGGAACAGGGAGGTTTCAGAAAGGGCAGGGGCTGCGTTGACCAGATAGCCTCAATGCGATTGTTGATAGAGAAGTATCTGGCCAAAAACAGAAAACTCTATGCAGCATTCATGGATTTGGAAAAAGCCTACGACAAAGTAGACTGGGAGGGCCTGTGGGATGTGTTAACAGTATATGGTGTGGGAGGAAAGTTGCTAATGGCAGTAAAATCTTTTTATAGGAATGCAATGGCAAATGTGAAGGTAGGGGATAAGTTAAGTGAAAGTTTTGAGGTCAATGTAGGTGTAAGACAGGGATGTGTCATGTCAGCTTGGTTGTTCAATATATACATGGATGGAGTGATTAGGGAATGTAGGGCTGTATCAATGGGTGTGGGAGCTAGACTGGAATCAGAGGGAAGAACATGGAAGATTTTAACATGCCTATATGCGGACGATGCAGTCCTGTTGGCGGAAAATGCTGAAGAACTTCAGAGAGTGGTCACTGACTTTGACAGGGTATGTGAAAAGAGAAAGTTAAAGGTCAATGTAGGGAAATGTAAGGTAATGGTGTTTGAGAGAAGAATGCATGAAACTATAGATTTTAAGGAAAATATAGAATCAAGAAAGAACACAAGAAAAGTTGTAAAATAAAATTGAAAAATGAAGTACTAGAAGAGGTTGAAAGTTTCAAGTATTTGGGAGCTGTACTATGCAAATATGGTAAAATGGAGAGTGAGATAAAAGAGAGAAAAATGCAAGGGAGAAAAGTGATTGGAGAACTTGATAGTATTCTCAAAGGAAGAATGGTTAGCCAGGAAGTCAAAAAGTCACTGAGAAACAGTGTGCTGCTCCCAACACTCTCGTATGGAAGCGAGACATGGACAGCAAGTGACGAGGACCTCTTCAAACTAAGAGCTGTGGAGATGAGCTTTTTCAGAATGGCAGCTGGCATGAATAGGCTAGATGGGCCAAGTAATAGGGAAGTGTACGAGTCCTTTGGAATGGAAGAGCAGGCTTTGGGCATTGATTGTGGTGTGGTTGAGTGGATAAAGAGAAGTACTTTGAGGTGGTATGGTCATGTTCAGAGAATGGATGAAGACAGAATGCCAAGAAAGATATATGGGAGTCAGGTGAGTGGAACCGCTAGTAGTGGAAGACCACCTATGGTATGGGAAAAGAAAGTGGAAAAATATATTGAAGAAAAACTTCCACGTAGTGGAAGGGGCATTGTGGCACGGGCAAGGGAGGCATGTCTTGACAAAGTAGCTTGGAGACGTTTCTGTCATGGCCATCCTCTAGTGGGGGTTTCCCAGGGGGAAGCAAGGCGTCGGAGATGATGATGATGATGATGAATGTAAGGGTGATAACGGATGTCAATCCACCCCCTCTAGACAAGGCGCCTCTCAGAAAGGTAGCTATGCCCTTGCTTTATGGACCAGACGAGTCATGGGTCCTTTTGACCCCCACTAAACCAGAGCTCGCCCAACCTACCTTGTCAGGGGAACTTCCAGTACCACGTGAGTGGGTCATCCAGGGCAATAAATCAAAGAAATTAAGGGCCTTGGATATTTTGGGGAATGTACTAGATGTTAACATAAAGCCTATACCTAGTTATTATCACCAAGACTATTTTGTGTATGCTACTAAGCCAGCTTTACCCCCTGCCTCAGCTTCAAAATTGTTTTCAGACTGGTCTAAGCTGGATGGGTTTAATGACATTAAGACTCTGTCAGCTCTCACTCCTGAACTTGATTTACAAACCGTCACAGACGAAGCAGCTAATCCAGTCTTGAAGGTGGGGCAGTTGGGTCCAGGACCTTGGGTAGATTGGGAGATAGAGGCTCAAAACTTTGCAACCACATTTACTTCCAAATCTTCCCACCAGATCCCTCAGGATACTCATTCGTGGTTCTCCATGCCGGTATGTTCTGCCGGCGGAGTCCCGTCAGCTTTGTTTTCTTTCCTAGCTGCCCCTAAGATTAATCTTTGTGAGCTAAAAGACCCTTTCACTACCCCTACCCCAACTCACCTAGACCGAGAATTTAGGCTAAGGGGGAAAGCTTTTCGCCTGTTTTCTCAGTACATAGTGTCTCAACAGGTAGCTAAGTCTTTACTTCGGTCCACTCAGGCAATCGCAGACGCGGATGCCAGAAGATCGGTTGAATTATCCCGGCGACTGCTACTCCAGTCGTCAATCCAATCTCTGGGTGACATACGCACCGCCTTGCTTGAGGCGGTACGAGCAAGACAAGATCTCAGAATGTCTTTAGTTCGCAAGCTGCCTGATCGCATTGCGAATCAGGTGGTCATGTCACCAGTGCTTACTCCCTCGTTAATGTCCCCTGAAGTGTGGCGAACGGTATTCAATATGGCGCAGGCCTTTAAACAAAGTCCCACCCCTTCTAAGAAACCTGCCTTTAACTTCCCCAAACCCAGGCCAACCGCTAAAGCTCAGCCAGGGGGATCTAAGCCCTTTCTTCCGCCTAAGTCCTCCCACTCCCCCCAAGGTCAGTACAGGCATAGACAGAGTAAGTTTTCAGGTCAGAGAGGACGCGGCCATATTAAGCCAGGTCAGGGCCAGACTTCGGCCAACACCAGCCAGCCGGCGAAGCGTCCAGCACCACCAACCCCACCATCAAAAAACTAAAGTCTCTCTCACTCCCGGTGCCAACCTTAAGGCCGGAGGACCCGAGGGTAGTACAGCCGGCGAACCCTTGTCTGCTAACTGGGTCGTTCCGAACGTGTCACCAAGCATGGCCATTAAACACTTGGGCACGGATGGTGGCACGCAAAGGCATCACTTGGCAGTGGCTCCGGCGACCTCGCTTACGTCAGCCGACAACGGCGAATTTTGTTTCTTTAGAGGTGGAGTCACTGGTCCAGGAAATGATTGCCAAGAATGTCATCATCCCGGTCCCCCCAAATCACCCTGTATTCACGTCCAAACTATTTTTGGTTCCCAAAAAGGACAGTGTTCAGATGAGACCGGTCGTAGACCTGTCTTATCTGAACCTTCACATTCACAACGAGTCTTTCAGAATGTTAACAGTACACCAAATCAGGCTAACACTTCCGCCGGGAGGTTGGATGTGTTCACTAGACCTGACAGACGCCTATTGGCACGTATCGGTCAACAAAAGATTTCAAAGGTTTTTGGCCTTACGGATCAGGCCCCAAAATTTTGTTTTTCAAAGGATGCCGTTCGGTTTGAACCTAGCACCTCGATTATTCACGAAATTAGTCCGGCAAGCCCTGATGCCATTGTTAAAACAAGGGATCAGAGTGTTGTGGTACCTAGACGACTGGCTGGTGGTGGCCGAGACACAACAATTATGCATCAAACATGTCAACATAATTTTAAATCATGTCAAAACTCTAGGGTTCAAGGTAAATCTGGTAAAGTCAAACCTTGTTCCCTCACGAGTAATTCAGTGGATAGGGCTGGTCTGGGACACGGCCGCTCTCACTCTGAGTCAGAGTGTGGACAATCGCAACAGGTTTCGCAGGAAACTGTTCATGTTTCTTCACAGTCTGACTACGACGCGGAGGATCTGGGAGTCTCTGGTCGGCTCTCTCAACTGGATTCAACTAACTGTCATGTTGGGCCGGTTGAAAGTAAAACGCTTAATATTGGAAGGCAACAAATATTTCCCACTTTTACCGGCGGGAAAATTATGGCCCATCCCGAAATTAATCCACACCTTACTAGCGGTCTGGGCAAAGAGGGAAACGTTGCACTCAATAATGTCATGGACCTCTCCTCCACCAACGGTATGGGTAGACACGGATGCGTCAGGCACAATAGGTTGGGGATTTCAGTCCAATCAGGGGCACCAGGGTCAGGGGCTTTGGTCCCACTTAGAAATCTCTCACATCAATGTCAAAGAATTACTAGTCCCCTTGTATTTCCTTCAGGCTCACGGCCCTGCGTTACGGGGCAAGTCGGTGGCCTTCAGAATGGACAATCTGAACGCAGTTCACTGTATTCAGAAACAAGGATCAACGAGGTCAAGGAGGTTGCTAAACGTGTCGGAAGAGATTTTTACTCTAGCCAACAGACTAGACATTTATCTTCACGCATCTTATCTCCCAGGCGTAGCGAACGTCTGGGCAGACGCTCTGTCCCGGAAACAGAGCACGACAGTAGAATGGGAGCTCAAGCAACCCATTTTCAACCTAATGATTGCAGAGCTCTCCCATCCACAAGTGGATCTGTTTGCGTCCGAGGAGACTCACAAACTCCCTCTATACCTCACCCGCCGGACGAAAACGCCGGCAGGGGGGCCAGACGCCCTACTGACAGACTGGAACAGATGGAGCTCCATCTATCTGTTTCCGCCGCCAGATGCGTCACTAATGTGCCACGTAGTGAACAAACTACGAGATTATCGAGGCTTAGTCTCACTAATCGCGCCCCTGTGGCCGGCGCAGTTGTGGTACCAGCAATTGAAAACGTGGTGCCCGCACCCGGTGTCGCTCCCGGTCGGGTATTTCCACTTAGACACGATTGGCAACCTAGCGACCTCGCTGACTTTTGCATTATGGACATTCAGGAGGCCAAGTGGCTAGCACCATACGGTAGAGATGTGACCAATAAATTATTAAATCAATATACTCAGTCTACGAAACGACAGTATCACTCACATTGGCAAGCCTTTACTTCTTGGATCATTAGAACAGAACAGACTGTGCCATCAGTAGCTTTAGTGTTCAATTATTTAAATTATCTGTTTGAGCAGAAACATTTATCTGTGGTAACGTTAAAAAATCACTTAACTGCGATTAGAGTGCCCTTTTTAGACCTTACAGGTCTCTCCATACCGGTGGCGGAGGAAACAGGTTTTATGAGAGCTTGTTTTAAACTCCGCCCACCTCCCCGTCAGCTCATGCCCACTTGGTCTCTGGACAAAGCTTTGTCTTTACTTCACTCTCGTCTGTACCAAAATACTGCAGACTTTGCATTACTCTTAAAAAAGGCTGTTTTCCTTTTGGCTTTGGCCACCGGGAACAGAGTGTCTGAGCTGGCGGCGATGAGTAACCCACCTAATTGCCTTAGGTTTGGTAGACTTAATGAATGTATTTACATTGCACCTTCCCCAGGATTTGTAGCCAAGAATGAGCATAGTGCACACGTGTTTTCTGAGTTCACGGTGCCGGCGTTAAACAGGGGAAAGGTGCATCATAATCTTTGTCCAGTGCAAGCTCTAACCAAATATTTGAGAATAGCTCCTCTCAACCCCCAAGGTGCTTTATGGGTAGCAAGTACGGGTAAACGCTTACTGAAACGGCGATTAGCCTCTCTTCTGGTCGAAGTCATTAAAGAGAGTAATCCCGGCGTTGTGGGTCGGGCCCACAATTTACGCAAATGGGCAGCCTCTTTACGTTTCCTGAAAAAAAAATTCAGTAGAAGATATTGCGTCCACTCAGTTGTGGGCGTCTAATCATACGTTTTTGTCTAGATACTTGTCAGTTGCTCTAGATAAACCTTCCTTACCATGTATAGCTTTAACCCTTAATTAGCGGCTCACCACATAAGTCGAGTTAAATAAAGCTGGACTATGTGGCGGCGCTCGACATAACTCGAGTGGCAATTTCAGCACGTAATGTTGCTGAGAGAGAGAGACAAGTGGTGGCAGGAGAGTAGCGAGCGTATGACTGCTCCAGACCACCGCGGCGAACATACTGACACGAATCCCAGCTCCCTCCTCCCTCTCTCACTCGCTATATAAGGAATTGTATCGGGAAAGTGGCTAATTACATGCTTTTTGCACTCGCGTTGCACGGTTATTGCAAGAAAACTAGCCATCATAAAAGGATCGTTATGGTGTCATTCGAAAGCTCTGTTTATGCCCTTTCAGGGATAGGTACTTGTTTTACGTTCTGGGTCTTATTTAGGCATGAAAATGATCACGTAAACAGCCCTATTTTGGCTAAAAACACCCCGCTGGGCGGTACATATAAATAAACCGCATAGGCCGCTCGTAAGGTGTTAAGGCAGAGGGTCTAGGTGGCCCTGCAGTCACTTTTGTTTACTTTCAAGGGAAAGGGGGGGGGGGGTGCAGTCAGTTGACATAGGACACCCTAGACCCCGCCGGAGTGTGAGAGCTGTGATACAATTTATGGTTAATGTGATATGAACATTTCTCAGCGAGAAATTGTGCTAAGTACAAATGTTAGTACAAAACAACGGGGTTGTTATAGTAGTTTTAGCTGCGAAAGCAATTTAATATTAAAACAGTGAAGATCCTTTGCAATTTATCTCCACGATTATTTTGGGGTTTATGTGCACATATAAACTGATAACTTGTTATTTTTGTCACCACTCGTTGAGTGGGGTGCCTTTGTAACTACAGATCTGTTTACAGAATCTTCAGGGTTACCTATTTTTTGTCAGGCAGGCTTCTTTGAAGCACGCACCTGCCTGAACCCTTTTCTTGTATATTTCCGGCCTACGCCGTATTAAATATATTTTTCAAAAGTAAGAATACTATGTGGTTGTTTTTATTATCTGCTTTTTTAGAGTTATGATATGATTACGAATGTCCCCTCCAGTCTTAGAAATCAGGCATGTTCGTCAATGATGGAGGGGCCACTAATAAATTATAGGTTTGACTCCTGTAAGGAGATAAAGAAAACCTAATATTTAGTAGTGGCCCCGTAATCATTGACGACTGGGGCCCTCCCGACCGTTCCCTTCCCATTCGTTGATGTATTGAGGATTTTGGTTTACTTGATATGTCAGTGAAGGAAGAATGACGCCTGAATCAGCGTCTGGTCAGAGATCCACACAAGTACATCCACGATATGATGGAAAGCTTATTAGATAGTTATTCTTATTTTCTTTTTGTTTTTATTTTTTACGAAGTTTTTTCGTAGTGAGAACCCAATTCATAATGACTGAAGCCATGAGTGAGGTCGCGTGCGCTCATGATGAAGGCTCCTCAGTTTTTAGATGCTCTGCGCGGTAGATTCAAAACTACGGCGGATTAGTGTTTGAAGAGGATGCCTTATGTAATAGGCATGTTCGTCAATGATTACGGGGCCACTACTAAATATTAGGTTTTCTTTATCTCCTTACAGGAGTCAAACCTATAATATGTGCACATGTAGACTTATAAGTTTTTATTTTTCACCACTTACTTTAAGTGGGGTGCCTTCTTAACTAGCAGATCTGTGTACAGTCTCAGAGTTAACCCTTTTTTCAAGCAGGCTTCTTCGAAGCACGCTCCTGCTTGTACCCCTTTTTGAATATATATGCTGTATAAAGTTTATGCGCACAAATATATCTTTTTTACAAAGTAAGAATACTATGTGGTTGTTTGATTATCTGCTTTTGCTAGAGTTATGATATGATTACGAATGTCCCCCTCCAGTCTTAGATATCAGGCATAATCGTCAATGATGGAGGGGCCACTAATAAATTATAGGTTTGACTCCTGCAAGGAGATAAAGAAAACCTAATATTTAGTGGTGGCCCCGTAATCATTGACGACTGGGGCCCTCCCGACCATCCCCTTCCCATTCGTTGATGTATTAAGGATTTTGGTTTACTTGATATGTCAGTGAAGGAAGTATGACGCCTGAAGTCAGCGTCTGGTCAAATATCCACACCAGTACATCCACGAGTATATGGAAAGCTTATGAATAGTTATTCTTATTTTCTTTTTATTTATTATTTGTTATAAAGTTTTTTCGTAGTGAGAACCCAATTTCATAATGACAGAACCATGAGTGAGGTTACGTGCACTCATGATGAAGGCTCCTCAATTTTTTATGCTCTGCGCGGTAGATTCAAACTACGGTAAATGAGCGTTTGAAGAGGAGGCCTTATGTAATAGGCATAATCGTCAATTATTACGGGGCCACCACTAAATATTAGGTTTTCTTTATCTCCTTGCAGGAGTCAAACCTATAATATGGTCCTTCCAAATGAGAGCAGAAGAAAAAGAGACACCAAGAATATTGAGAGAAGATGAAGGGTTGATTTTTGTATTGTTGAAGAATAAGGGATAGTCCGCTGCGAGATCCTGAAGGGTAGATAGATGGAGAAATTGGGTTTTGGAAGCATTAAAGGTAACAAGGTTTTCTCTGCCCCAATTGGAGATAGTATTTAGATCAGAATTTAAGAGTTCTATGGCTTCATTATGTTTGTCGTTAAGGGATTGTTGGCTGGGGCGTTCTGAAAAAATAATGGAGTAGTGTAAGGTTGAGTCGTCTGCGTATGAATGGATGGCAATTAAGGTACAGTTAAGGAGATCATTTATAAAAATTAGAAAGAGAATAGGAGATAGGACAGAGCCCTGAGGAACACCAGAGTTTATAGGGTGAGGAAGTGAACAATGGCCGTCCACAACCGCGGCTATGGAACGGCCGGAAAGGAAATTAGAGACAAAGGCACAGATGGAGGGATAGAAACCGAAGGAGGGTAGTTTAGAAATTAAAGATTTGTGCCAGACTCTATCGAAAGCTTTCGATATGTCTAGTGCAATAGAAAAAGTCTCACCGAAGTCCCGAAAGGAGGATGACCAAGAGTTAGTAAGATAATAAAGAAGATCACCAGTAGAGCGACCCTTAAGGAAGCCATACTGGCGATCTGAGAGCAGATTATGAGAAGAGAAATGCTTAAGAAATTTGGAAGCAAGAATAGTTTCAAAAACTTTAGAAAGACAAGAGATGAGAGCAATTGGACGATAGTTGGAGAGTTGAGAGCGGTCACCCTTCTTTGGGACAGGTTGAATGTGAGCAAACTTCCAGCATGAAGGGAAGACGTTAGAGGATAGACAGAGACGAAAGAGTTTGCCTAGGCAGGGAGTCAACACGGAAGCACAGCTTTTGAGAACAACAGGAGGAACACCGTCCGGACCGTACGCCTTATTAGTGTTAAGCTCAGAGAGGGTAGAAAGTACATCTTTAGAAGAGATTAGGATATTAGGCATAAGTAAGAGAGAGGAGGGTGGAGAGGGAGGAATAGCACCGGAATCATCCAAGGTGGAGTTTCTAGCAAAAGTTTGAGCGAAGAGTTTAGCTTTGTCAGAGGAAGAAGTGATGGTTGTGCCATCAGAGTGGGAAAGGGGAGGGAAAGACGAGGAAGAGAAATTATTGGAGAGGTTTTTGGCTAGATGCCAGAAAGCTTGGGAAGAGCTAGAGTTGGATAGTTCAGTGCATTTATTATTGATGAAAGAGTGTTTGGCAAGTCGAAGAACAGATTTGGCTTGATTCCGGGCAGAAACATATGAAGAATGAGAGTCTTGAGTTTTAAGGCGTCGGTACCGTTTGAAAGCTTCCTCCTTATTGCGGACAGCAGTAGAACAGGCGTGAGTAAACCAAGATTTTTTAGCATTAGTCTGAGAGAAAGAGAATGGAATGTATGCTTCCATGCCCGATAGGATTACCTCGGTAATGCGTTCAGCACTCTCCGAGGGTCCCCGGCCATGGAAGCAGAAATCATTCCATGGGAAATCAAAGTAGTACTGCCGAAGAGCCTCCCAGTCGGCAGCGCCAAAGTGCCACAAGAGCCACCGGCTAGGAGGATCGGGTGGCCGTACTGGAGAGATAGGACAGGTGACAGAGATAAGTTTATGGTCGGAGGAGACCAAAGGAGAGAAAAGATCGACAGTATAAGAAGAAGGGTTAGAAGTTAGAAACAAGTCAAGAATGTTGGGCCGATCTCCGATGCGATCCGGGATACGGGTGGGTTGCTGAACTAACTGCTCTAGGTCATTTAGGATAGAAAAGACGTAGGCTTGTTCACCAGGTGGATCAGTAGTGTGAGAGGAGAGCCATTGGCGGTGGTGAACATTGAAATCTCCTAAGATGGAGATTTCTGAGAAAGGAGAAATGATAGAATATGTTCCACTGTAGAGTTTAGATAGTCAAAGAATTTGGGAAAGTTGGTAGAGTTAGGCGAAAGATAGAAAGCACAGTTCCTGGTTTTGTCTTTGCCTGCTGAGTGGTTGTTGATTATTGGTATTCCTGGGCTCTTCGTTCTTTTTATCTTCGTGTCTCCTTCTTTCGTCTTTGTTTGTTTTATCTTAGTCTCTCCTTCGTTGGTCTTTCTTCGTTTTCCCTACTGAGTGTCTCCTTGGTTCTGCCATTTGAGTCTCCCCTTCTTCTGTTCCTTTTATTTTCTCTTGTCAAGCTGGCATGGTGGTGATTATTAAATCGGGTATTTTAGTAGTAATGAAGTAAGGTAAGGTAGTAATGAAGTAAGGTAAGGTAGTAATGAAGTAGGTGGGATAGTAATGAAGTAAGGTAAGGTAGTAATGAAGTAAGGTAAGGTAGTAATAAAGTAGGTGGGTTAGTAATGAAGTAGGTGGGATAGTAATGAAGTAAGGTAAGCTAGTAATGAAGTAGGGTAAGATAGTAATGAGGTAGTAATGAAGTAAGGTAAGGTAGTAATGAAGTAGGGTAAGATAGTAATGAGGTAGTAATGAAGTAAGGTAAGGTAGTAATGAAGTAAGGTAAGATAGTAATGAAGTAAGAAGGTAGTAATGAAATAAGGTAAGGTAGAAATGAAGTAAGGTAACATAGTAATGAAGTAAGGTAAGGTAGTAATGAAGTAAGGTAAGGTAGTAATGAAGTAAGGTAAGGTAGTAATGAAGTGAGGTAAGATAGTAATGAAGTAAGGTAAGATAGTAATGATAGTAATGAAGTAAGATAAGGTGGTAATGAAGTAAAATAAGGTAGTAATTAAGTAAGATAAGGTAGTAATGAAGTAAGATAAGGTAGTAATGAAGTAAGGTAAGATAGTAATGAAGTAAGGTAAGATAGTAATGAAGTAGTAATGAAGTAAGGTAAGATAGTAATGAGATAGTAATGAAGTAAGATAAGGTAGTAATGAAATAAGATAAGGTAGTAATGAAGTAAGATAAGGTAGTAATGAAGTAAGATAAGGTAGTAATGAAGTAAGGTAAGGTAGTAATGAAGTAAGGTAAGGCGAACTAGGTGCAACCAACTAGGGAGGGTGTTGGTATATATAGCATAAGTTGTTTACATGGTCAGCAGGATCAACTAACACCAACACTTCTTAACACGTACGCTCGCGCTAATATTATATACTCATATACACACACTTATAACGAAACACACACACACACAAACATTGAAATGGTGTATAGTTTCTTCAAGCCACACACGTTACCCAGCATATCACGCAGCTTGTTATTTAAATCATTCAATTAAAAGTTAATTAATATAGGTAATACACTCACTAAATTAAAATTAATAAATATATATAACAATCAGAAGGAAAATATTATTATAAGATATTTTTAACAGCCAGCCTTTCCCCGTGTTTCAAGATCGGGGTAGAAGAACTAATTATAAAGATCCAGCACCAATTATTTATCAACAACCCTATATTGATCCATTTGTTGGGAGAATTTAAGACGTTTCACCCCATTAGTTTGTCGATTAAATGACGCTTATTAATGTAGGTGAGCTATAGCAAACCTGTAACTTACAAGAAATCTGCCTTCGGGCGGGACATTTTCTTTCCCGCTAAATTTACAAATCTAACTTAAAGGGGGTTTGGTAGGCATTTTATAGTTTGAAGGAAATCTGGGAAGGCGATTTTGGTGTAGCTAATGAGACATACTAAAGTGCATTGCTCAAAAATGGCAGAAACAAGGAAAATCTTCAATACTGTTTTAATATCTCATAATAAGTCTCATAACTATAAATATAGAATATTCTTGTCAATTACAAATGTCAATTTGATTTTACTCTAATATCAAATACTACAAACACTTGGTTCTAGTTGCATTATAATAACCATCTCTAACTCACATATACATATAATTTAGATATACTGCAGCATAGTGGAAGCTTGCAAATGTCGTTCCGATTCTTTAAAATGTGATAAGTCAGTCTCATCAAATTACCGCCCCATTGGTCTGACATCAATAATAGGAACATTTCTTAATACATACCGAGAACATTACTGACGACCTAGAAAATGTCATATGGATCAATTTATTCCCACCAAGTCTTAATACCTCTGAGGGTCACACACGAACCCGACCAGAGGGAAATAATAATTATGACTCTATACACATTATATGATCACTAGCGCTATAACCACTAACGTTATGACCATCTAGAAAAGAAAAATAATCCATATCTATCTAGCCTATATACTGTATATATGTATCTACATTTATATATACCTATATACTGTATATAATATTATATATACAGTATACAGTATACAGTATATATATATATATATGCGAATATGCTTCCACACTAAAGGTGTGTAGAAAAGGGTAGGTTCACTGCACAAAGTTTAAAAAATGTTAGTGCTAAAATTAAATTGCATCTAAAATATATTGCATGCACAAAATAAGGGTTTAAAAAGTATATCCGATTAACTTGCTCATGTAGTAATGTACACCCTATGTGGTGGATTGTGTTCTTTTATTTAATAGTTTTCATTTTAGTAAGCGTTGTTTCCACATAGCGATTTTGATAATTTAATTTGACTTTATATTGTCCTTGTCCCAATTTTGGTTTGTTTAGTTTGCAAGTTTTACATTTTAATTAGAAGGCTCGGACTGTTGTGTACATATTAAAATAATGTTTATGTAAAAGTGTTAAAATGCATTTCTCTACTTTCGTAGATCTTCAGTTATTATAAACATTTGCAAGAGTGGCTGGCTCCAGAGTCAGGTATTTGTTCTGTACTCTTCTGTGGATTTCCAGGCACTATTCCAGTGCCTGGAAATCCACAGAAGAGTACAGAACAAATACCTGGGGAAGGGATATACAGTATATGTAGAAGTATATGTATATTCATGAACCATATTCATTGGTTATTTTATGTATATATATATATATATATATATATATATATATATATATATAATCATATCTAGTACGGATTATATAAACTGAGAGAGATTTGCTCTCCAAAGAGATCTAGATACACTACACGAATGGGCAGTTAATTGGCAGATGAAGTTCAATGTAGATAAATGCAGTGTAGTACAATTTGGGAAATCGATAGACAATGCAGGATGCATGTGAATATAAGAAACTCGGATAATGACAAAGATTTGGTAGTCAACTGTGATTTAAAACCTAGAAATCAATACATTAGTTCTCGAAATAAGGCAATTAGAATTATTGGATTTATATCTAGAAGTGTAACAGCAGACGTAATCATAAAATAAAACTAGCGTTAGTAAGACCACATATGGATTACGCTGTACAATGTTGGTGTCCCTATTACAAAATGGACATTGATTCCTTGGAGAGAGTACAACGTAGAATGACAAAAATTATCCATAGTATTAGAAATCGTCCATATGAAGAAAGGTTGAAGAAATTAGGCTTACATTCGTTAGAGAGACGCAGAGTTAGAGGGGATATGATATAGGTGTTCAAGTGGGTTAGTGAGATTAATAAAGGGGACATGAAAGATGTACTAAAGCTCAGCGATTGCGAAAGAACTCGATCAAATGGTTTCAAATTAGACACATTTAGATTCAGAAAAGATATAAGCAAATATTGGTTTGGTAACAGAGTTGTAGATAGGTGGAATAGGCTACCAAATACTATAGGGGGATCAAGAACAATAGAGAGCATTAAGATAGAATTAGATAGGCATACGGACGAAATGGGTTGGGTGTGAAGGGGATCTGCTGTGTGTGGGCCAATCGACGTTCTGCAGACCCCCGTTTTCTTTTCTTATGTTGACCTCTGACCGTGAAGGTGAGATCGGTCCTCACGGTGTTAGTGAGTTGGGCCTATAATTAGGCCTCATTATTATGGTTGGGTGTGAGAGGGATCTGCCTTGTGTGGCCGATCGGCTTTCTGCAGACTCCCATTTTCTTATGTTTCTTAGCAATGATCTGAAACCTAGAAAACAAGGCAAACAGGATTATCGGATTCATCTTTCGGAATGTGAGTAACTGAACTGCTGACGTTACCTTGAAATATTACTTAGTGATACCTCATAATTATGGATTGTGTCGTTCATATACGGTGCCCTTTTTATAGAATGTAGGTAAACTTTCTAGAGGTAATCCAACGTATTATGTCAACAATTGTCCACAATATTTAATATTTATCGTATGAGAAGAGGTTGTTGTTGTTGTTGTTGTTGTTCCCCAGGCTGCCTGGCCGAACAGCCCCAAGGTCCCGAGCAAGGCCAAGGCCATAGAGCGCCCCCACAAAACCCTCCCTGCTTACCACTAACAAAGCCTGGGTGACCGAAGCCACTCTAAGGCAGGGAGCTGAGGAGGGCGTGGAAACGCCCGGGAAACCAAAGCCCCACCCAAGGCCCTGTGCCCCTCAGCAATTATGAAGGGAAAGTTGAGGGGCAAGGGAAAAATGTGACGCTTTGGCTCCCAATCTGCCAACTTTTAGGTTGGCAGTAGGGAGGTCGATCCACGGAAAAGACGCCGTCACTTGAGATCTAGAAGATATATAAGTAAGAGGAACAGTCAGAGTAAGCTATGGGTATGGCAGAGATCGCTCAGCTCTCACTCTGATAGACCAGCCCATCACCACTGAGAAGAGGTTAAAACCCTCGGCTTACATTCATTAGAAAGACGATAATGTAGAGTAGATAATTATGATAGAGGTGTTTAAGCGAGCTGAGAGCATAAACTCAGGCGATAGTAAAGTATAAAAGCTGAATGATTGCGAAATAGCCCTTACAAATGGTTTCTAACTACATAACTTCTGCTTTTGCTTTGGAAATAGGGTTGTGAATAATTTGGAATAGATAGCCTAGTACTTTAATCAGTTAAGTAACGATGAAAAGTGTTAAACGTAATTATGGGTGATATTGGTTAGGTGTGAAAAGGATGCTTAGTGTGGGCCTGTAGACTCTCTGGAGATTTCCGTGTTCATGTCCATACAAGTCGTCTTTATTATATACGACTATTATGTACAAGTTATTTAGTTTTGAGTAAGTTATTCATACAATGTAGGGCTACAGCCATATCGTCTAAGAAAACATTGATAATATAATAAAGACCTCTATTGGTTCTTGGATTATTGACATAACAATTGTTTCCGCTACATGCAGGTGACAACAGGTGAGCCTGGTACAAGAGTTGTTGAGGATATACCACAAATGGTAAAATATTTTACTCGCATATAATAACAGTATAGGAATAATAAAAAAACGTCATACTGGTTTTTAAATATAAAGACACCTTTACTGAATTAAATCTAGTCACACCTTCACAGCATATATAGGTTACAGTACCTGAATATGTTGGCACCCTATTATACAGTGTGTTACATACGAACCAAATATAATTTATATATATATTATAGCAAGGAGATAAAGAAAACCTAATATTTAGTAGTGGCCCCGTAATCATTGACGATTATGCCTATTACATAAGGCCTCCTCTTCAAACGCTCATTTACCGTAGTTTGAATCTACCGCGCAGAGCATAAAAAATTGAGGAGCCTTCATCATGAGCGCACGCAACCTCACTCATGGTTCTATCATTATGAAATTGGGTTCACACTACGAAAAAACTTTGTAACAAATAATAAATAAAAAGAAAATAAGAATAACTATTCATAAGCTTTCCATATACTCGTGGATGTACTTGTGTGGATATTTGACCAGACGCTGACTTCAGGCGTCATACTTCCTTCTCTGCTCTGCGCTCAACCTGCCCTGACGTGTCTCCCCACGCTCCGCTGATTCCGCATTTGCTGCATCCCTAGTGAGTTTTTTCTCATTTGTTTACTCTGGGATGTATAGAGTAAGGTTAGGATATGCGTAGCAGGAGTGTCAGGGACGGGTTTCCCGCAGTTCAGTGTATTTGGGTTGTGTGTTTGGGACACCTATTTCGGGTGTACCCTCGTGGTCCCGTGGTGGACGCGTGTTACATTTTTCGCGGCTAGCTAGCCTAGTTATTTAGTTGGCTTTAACTACGCGTTATCAGGCTTCTTCTTATCTTTCTGATGAAGTTGCCTTATTGTTTGTTTACTGACGTTCCTAGCGTATTTTTCTTCACTTAGTGAAGTTTTTTCTAGGTCCCGAGTCAGTGCTTCCCTCTCCCAGGATTTTTTCTACGATGTGGTGATGGCGGATGTTCCTGTTGTGATATGTTACAGTGCTTTTTGTTTATATTACGACGTGATTAAGTGTTATTTCCGTCTGCTTAGGCCTAGCCAGCCACTCGTAGCTTTTTACATGTACAAGTGTTATTAATTTATGGTTTAAATATGTAATACCGTGTCATGTGTGTCCTGGATTAGTTGTGTTTTGGCTTAATCCAGGGCCTATTTGTGTTTATCAGATTGCGTCTGGTTAGTGTGGGTTGCCTTTTCCGGCTGGTTGCCTTTTCCGGCGGGTTTTTTTCGATTGCACCGAGAAAATCCGGCTGGTTGCCGAGTTTTATATCACGCGTGGTTAAAATAGGCTAGTTTCCCCCGGCGAGTGGTGGCCTGAGGGCTCTCCAGGACTGCGTCTCTGGTGGAGCCTGTGTTCAGGCTTACTGGGTGTTTCCCGGCGGGATGGCTATACCCGTTTAACGAGGTGTTCATGCGGACACCAGTTGAATATAGTTTTTCCCGGTTTTTGCAAAGCCATTGAAAAACTAGGCTGTTTTGTTTGTTTGGTCTTTCCACCCCGGCGATCTTTTGCAAAGAAGTGGGGATAGGAACAATTGGAGTTAACATTTAAATTACTTTCACACCCGGCGGTTGAACCTTGGGGAGGTGGGATTAACGGATTTGCAATTCGGTATAGTTAGCCAGACAATTGCGGGATACAATTGGGTATCGAGGCCTTCAAAATACGGCGATCTATGAAGGCTTCGAGTGAAGTCAGATCAAAAAGTTTAAGATAGGCTTACCCCCTTGTTAACTGCGTTATAATAAGGAGGCCGGCGTCTTAATATGGGTTTCCGGTGGACAAAAAACCACTGGGAAGACTGCGTCATTTATAAAGATGTGCTCGTCTTTATATCATGTCAGAGGATATGCTTAAATCTTTTGGACAAGTAAAGATATTCTAAAATCTTTACATAAGAACCTACAGGGTAACAAGAGGTAATAGTGGTGTATTATGTCTTGTTGCCCGGCGGTTCATTAACACTTGTGTTAGAACATTTTGGGGTAACCTTATGAGCAGTAATTCCTGGAAATGTTCTTTTTTCCAGGGCGGAGTTCCGGCGGGTCAACAGAGAACCAGAAGGACACCGGGGGTGGGTTAGCTCTTCCCAGTCTCTGTCATGGCGCCACTAGACCCTGTTTTTGCTCTGTGCTTAACACCCTCCTGTTCAGGGATCCCCATTTTTTGCGCATACTCTATGCATCAGATGCGTCAAATGCTTGGACCGGTCAAGGGGTCTGTGCGTGATTAAGAATTGTACTTCTTGTAGTCAGTTGAGTATCAAAGTATTACAGCAAGATAATTTGGCCGCGGCGGTTGCATTGTGCGAGGTCAAACAACTCCTATCTACGTATGCTACTTCAGTGGCTCATAAAGCTCTTCAGTGCGATAACGTAGTTCTGTGGGAAAGATTGGTTGCTCAGTATCCCCCACTTAAACGTCCCCCTTCTAGAAGTAAAGTTAATGTGCGTAAGTCAGCAGAGACTGGGCAGGGTACAGTGCTTATTCCCTCCCCCGGCACATCTAAGAGACCTCGAGAGCCGACACCCCCGGCGACAACTTCCAAGTCAAGATCGAGGTCCAGGTCACGGTCTCCCCTCCGACAGCAGACACATAGTCACTCTACTTCACCTTCGAGAAAGAAGAGCAAGGAGGAGAAGACCAGGGACAGTCCTAGTGCAAAATCAAAGTCAAGGCGAAGTAACAAGTCTTCAAAAAAGGATACTCATGTACGAAAGACCTCCCGGCTTTCACCGGAGCCTCGTACCTCGCTTTCTGCCTCTACTCCCGACATGTCTCATGTCCAATCTGACAGGTCGGGAGTGGAGTCAGAGACTGTGGTGGGGGATATACCGGCGGACAAGTTGTCACCTAATATTATTCCGAGTTCACATGTACCAGCTTTAGAGAGTTCTACCACCAGTTATAACCATCTAGAGGGCTCAAGTGAGGGCTCAGTAATTGGTGTGGTACCTAGCTCACAAGTGAGTTCCGGCCAAGACCGGGGAGTTTGGAGGTACTCCCAGCCATGGCGTGACGGCTCACATCATTCTCATGCACCAAAAGTAGTGGCAGACGTCCACCGGGACGCTGAGATCCCATCGTCCATCCCGGACTTGACATGGCAGCATGAGAGGGTCCCGGCTTCGGCGGAATCCTCTCCTGAGAGCCCGGGGGAAAGGGATGAGGGTTCTATAATTACTGAGATGGAGATTCAAGAGTCAGGTTCATTGATTGACGACTCTCAGAGTAGGAATGATTCGCCACATAGCTCATCCTCTGCTAAATTTGTCACAGCTGATAAAATTAATGGGTTACTAGCGAATGCACTAACTAAGTTTTTTGGTCAGCAGCCGGAGACTCCTACAGTTGGTTTGGGAGCTTCCACGACAGCATCGAATGTCCGACCTCTGGCTACTTCTATTGCTTTGACACAAATTCCGCACCCTCCCCCTGTATCACCTACTATGGTTACTAGGCCAACTTCGGCGGCACTGACTACTTCCAATGTGAGAGTAGTAGCAGATGTAAATCCTCCCCCTTTAGACAAAGCACCGGTCAGAAAGGGAGCTATGCCCCTCCTATACGGGCCGGATGAGTCATGGGTAACAATGTTCCCAGCAAAGCCAGAGGTAGCACAGTCCACTATGTCGGGGGAGCTTCCGGTACCACGTGAGTGGGTAATCCAAGGGAATAAATCTAGGAAGTTACGTGCTGTAGATATTCTAGGGAATGTACTGGATGTTAATATTAAGGCCATTCCTAACTATTATCACCATGATTATTTTGTGTATACTTCTACACCGGCCCTACCCCCTGCGTCAGCTTCAAAACTGTTTTCGGACTGGACCAAGCATGACGGTTTCAATGATATAAAAGCACTGTCAGCTCTAACACCAGAGTTAGGTTTAAAGACGTTCACGGACACAGCCGCAAATCCAGTTTTGAAGGTGGAGCAGTTGGGTCCGGGACCTTGGGTGGAATGGGAAGTGGAGGCTCAGAACTTTGCAACAACTTTTACCTCTAAATCTTCGCACCAAATTCCACAAGAAAGCCATTCTTGGTTCTCTATGCCGGTATTCTCTGCCGGCGGAGTTCCCTCTGCTTTATTTGCATTTTTAGCTGCCCCTAAAATTATAGGTTTGACTCCTGCAAGGAGATAAAGAAAACCTAATATTTAGTAGTGGCCCCGTAATCATTGACGATTATGCCTATTACATAAGGCCTCCTCTTCAAACGCTCATTTACCGTAGTTTGAATCTACCGCGCAGAGCATAAAAATTTGAGGAGCCTTCATCATGAGCGCACGCAACCTCACTCATGGTTCTGTCATTATGAAATTGGGTTCTCACTACGAAAAAACTTCGTAACAAATAAAAAATAAAAATAAAATAAGAATAACTATTCATAAGCTTTCCATATACTCGTGGATGTACTTGTGTGGATATTTGACCAGACGCTGACTTCAGGCGTCATACTTCCTTCACTGACATATCAAGTAAACCAAAATCCTTAATACATCAACGAATGGAAAGGGGATGGTCGGGAGGGCCCCAGTCGTCAATGATTACAGGGCCACTACTAAATATTAGGTTTTCTTTATCTCCTTGCAGGAGTCAAACCTATAATTTATTAGTGGCCCCTCCATCATTGACGATTATGCCTGATATCTAAGACTGGAGGGGGACATTCGTAATCATATCATAACTCTAGCAAAAGCAGATAATCAAACAACCACATAGTATTCTTACTTTGTAAAAAAGATATATTTTGCGCATAAACTTTATACAGCATATATATTCAAAAAGGGGTACAAGCAGGAGCATGCTTCGAAGAAGCCTGCTTGAATAAAAAAGGGTTAACTCTGAGACTCTGAACATAGATCTGCTAGTTAAGAAGGCACCCCACTTAAAGTAAGTGGTGAAAAATAAAAACTTATAAGTCTACATGTGCACATATAAACCCCATTAAACTAGTGGATATATTCCTAAAAATATACCCAAACATAAAATGAACTCATGTACTTTCGCAGAAGTACTGAACTCTTGTACTTATGCAGAAGCACTTACATCAAAAATAAAATTCACAGTCGCAACTACTGAGATTTTCTTAAAATTATATTGCTTCACAGCCAAAACTACTTACAACGTTGTTTTACTACTATTGTACTTTAGCACAATTTCCTGTAATGCATACTACAGAGAAATTTTATATCACAACACCTATATACAGTATCACAGCTCGTATGCTCCGTACACATACTCCGGCGGGGTCTAGGGTGTCCTATGTTACACTGACTGCCCCCCCCCCCCCCTCTTTTCTTAACTTAAACAATAAGTGACTGAGAGGCCACCTAGATCCTCTGCCTTAAAGCTATACATGGCATGGAAGGTCTGTCTAGAGCTACTGAAAGGTATCGAGTCAAAAACGTATGATTAGAGGACCACAGGTGCGTGGACGCTATGTCCTCAACAGAAAAATTCTTAAGGAAACGCAAAGAGGCCGCCCATTTGCGTAAATCGTGGGCTCTTCCCACGACGCCGGGATTACTCTCTTTAATGACTTCGACTAGGAGAGAAGCTACTTTTCGTTTCATTAAGCGTTGGCCCGTACTCGCTACCCATAAAGCACCCTGTTGATTCAGAGGTACTACTCTCAAATATTTGGTTAGAGCTTGCACTGGACATAATTATGGTGCACTTTTCCTCTTTTTAACGCCGGCAGCGTGAACTCTGAAAAAACATGTTCACTGTGTTCATTTTTTGGCGATGAACGCTGGGGAAGGTACAAAATGAATACACTCATTGAGCCTACCAAACCGTATGCAATTAGGTGTGTTGCTCATCGCCGCCAGCTCAGATACCCTGTGCCCGGTAGCCAAAGCCATAAGGAAAACTGCCCTTTTTAAAAGTAAGTCAAAATCTGCAGTATTTTGGTACAGACGGGAATGAAGTAAAGACAACGCCTTGTCCAGAGACCAGGTAGGCATGAGCTGACGGGGAGGTGGGCGGAGTTTAAAACATGCTCTCATGAAACCTTTTTCCTCTGCTAGTGGTATGGTTAGACCTGTAAGGTCAAAGAATGGCATCCTAATTGCTGTTAAGTGATTTTTTAACGTTACTACAGATAGACATTTCTGCTCGAACAGATAGTTTAAATAATGAAAAACCAAAGCCACCGAAGGTACGGTTTGTTCTGTTCTAATTATCCAAGAAGTAAAGGACTGCCAGTGCGATTGATACTGTCTCTTTGTAGATTGGGTATATTGATTCATGAATTTATCGGTCACGTTTCTACCATACGGTGTTAGCCACTTGGCCTCCTGAATGTACATAATGCAAAAGTCAGCGAGGTCTCTAGGTTGCCAATCGTGTCTAAGTGGAAATACCCGACCGGGAGCGACACCGGGTTCGGGCACCACGTTTTCAATTGCTGGTACCACAACTGCGCCGGCCACAGGGGCGCGATTAACGAGACAACGCCCCGATAATCCCGTAGTTTGTTTACTACGTGGCACATTAGAGAAGCGTCTGGTGGCGGAAACAGATAAACGGAACTCCACATGTTCCAGTCCGTCACCAGTGCGTCGGGTCCTCCCGCCGGCGTTATTGTCCGGCGGGTGAGGTACAGCGGGAGTTTGTGAGTCTCCTCGGACGCAAACAGATCCACTTGTGGACGGTAAGGCTCCGCAATCATTTGGTCAAAAATGTTTTGCTTGAGCGCCCATTCTACCGTTGTGCTCAGTCTCCGAGACAGAGCGTCTGCCCAGACGTTTGCTACGCCTGGGAGATAAGATGCGTGAAGATGAATGTTCAGCTTGCCGGCTAGAACAAAAATCTTTTCTGACACGTTTAGCAACTTCCGAGATCTCGTTGACCCTTGTTTCTGAATGCAGTGAACCGCATTCAGATTGTCCATCCTGAAGGCCACCGATTTGTCCCGTAAAGTAGAGCCGTGAGCCTGACGGAAATACAAGGGGACTAGTAACTCTTTGACATTGATGTGGCAGGTTTCTGAATGGGACCAAAGCCCTTGACCCTGATGCCCATGGTTTGACTGAAAGCCCCAACCTATCGTTCCTGACGCATCCGTGTCTACCCATACTGTTGGCGGAGGAGAGGTCCATGACATGACCGAGTGCAATGTTTCCCTCTTCGCCCAGACCGCTAGTAAGCTGTGTATTAATTTTGGGATGGGCCATAACGTTTCCGCCGGCAATAGTGGAAAAAATTTGTTGCCCTCCAATATTAAACGTTTGACTTTCAACCGGCCCAACTTTACAGTTAGTTGAATCCAGTTGAGAGAGCCGACCAGAGATTCCCAGACTCTCCGTGTCGTAGTCAGACTGTGAAGAAACATAAACAGTTTCTTGCGAAACCTGTTCCGATTGTCCACACTCTGACTCAGAGTGAGAGCAGCTGTGTCCCAGACCAGCCCTATCCACTGGACCACTCGTGAGGGAACAAAGTTTGACTTTACCGGGTTTACCTTGAACCCTAGAGATTTTACATGATTTAATGTTATGTTGACATGATTGATGCATAACTGTTCCGTCTCTGCCACCACCAGCCAGTCGTCTAGATACCACAAAATCCTGATCCCTTGTTCTAACATGGGCATCAGGGCTTGCCGGACCAATTTCGTGAATAAGCGAGGTGCTAGGTTCAATCCGAACGGCATCCTCTGAAAGACGTAAGTCTGATGCTTTATTCGTAATGCCAAAAATCGTTGAAACCTTTTGTTTACCGGGACGTGCCAGTACGCGTCTGTCAGGTCTAAAGAACACATCCACCCTTCCAGCGGAAGTGTTAGCCTGATTTGATTCACTGTCAGCATCCTGAAGGAAACGTTGTGAATATGGAGGTTCAGATAAGACAGGTCTACGACCGGCCTCATCTGAACACTGTCCCTTTTGGGCACTAGAAAGAGTTTGGACGTAAATACTGGGTAATTCTGAGGGACCGGGATGATGACATTCTTGGCGATCATCTCTTGGATCAGTGACTCCACCTCTAATGAAACAAAATTTGCCTTTGTCGGCTGACGTAAGCGAGGTCGCTGGAGCCACTGCCAGGTGATGCCTTTGCGTGCCACTATCCTCGCCCATGTGTTTAATGGCCATGCGCGATGACACGCCCGGAACGACCCAGTTAGCAGACAAGGGTTCGCCGGCTGGACTACCCTCTGATCCACCCGCCGTAAGACTGGCCCTGGGAGTGAGAGAGACCCTAGTTTTTTAGTGGTGGTGGTGGTGTATGCTTTGATGACTGGCCGGGTTTGGTCGGAGACGGGCCCTGGCCTGGTCGTTGATACCTCTGTCCTTTATGATTACCTGAAAACTTTCCTTGCTTGTATCTGTACTGAGCCTGACTTTGGGTGGAAGAGGACTTAGGCAGATGAAAGGGCTTTGCCCCACCAGGCTGAGCTTTTGCGACTGGTTTGGGCTTGGTAAAATTGAAAGCAGGTTTCTTAGATGGGGCGGGACTGTGCTTAAAGGCCTGAGCCATGTTGAACACTATTTTCCACACCTCAGGGGACATTAAAGAGGCAGTTAGAACAGGGGACATAATTACTTGATTTGCAATCCTATCCGGGAGCTTCCTCACGAGAGACATCCTTAGATCTTGTCGTGCCCGCACCGCCTCTAGCAAGGCTGTACGGATATCCCCCAGTGACTGTATAGAAGTCTGGAGTAGCAAGCGTCTAGCTAGTTCGATAGCCTTTCGGACTTCCGCATCTGCGATTGCCTGAGCAGATCTGAGCATTGACTTCGCTACCTGTTGTGTGACAATATACTGGGAAAACAGTCTATATGCTTTCCCACGTAGTCTAAACTCCCGGTCTAGGTGAGCAGTGGACGGTGTGGAAAAGGGATCTTTAAGTTCGCATAGATAAATTTTAGGGGCAGCTAGAAATGCAAATAAAGCAGAGGGAATTCCGCCGGCAGAGAATACCGGCATAGAGAACCAAGAATGGCTTTCTTGTGGAATTTGGTGTGAAGATTTAGAGGTAAAAGTCGTTGCAAAGTTTTGAGCCTCCACTTCCCATTCCACCCAAGGACCCGGACCCAACTGCTCCACCTTCAAAACTGGATTTGCGGCTGTGTCTGTGAACGTCTTTAAACCTAACTCTGGTGTTAGAGCTGACAGTGCTTTTATATCATTGAAACCGTCATGCTTGGTCCAGTCCGAAAACAGTTTTGAAGCTGACGCAGGGGGTAGGGCCGGTGTAGAAGTATACACAAAATAATCATGGTGATAATAGTTAGGAATGGCCTTAATATTAACATCAAGTACATTCCCTAGAATATCTAAAGCACGTAACTTCCTAGATTTATTCCCTTGAATTACCCACTCACGTGGTACCGGAAGCTCCCCGACATTATAGGTTTGACTCCTGTAAGGAGATAAAGAAAACCTAATATTTAGTAGTGGCCCCGTAATCATTGACGAACATGCCTATTACATAAGGCATCCTCTTCAAACACTAATCCGCCGTAGTTTTGAATCTACCGCGCAGAGCATTTAAAAACTGAGGAGCCTTCATCATGAGCGCACGCGACCTCACTCATGGCTTCAGTCATTATGAATTGGGTTCTCACTACGAAAAAACTTCGTAAAAAATAAAAAATAAAAAGAAAATAAGAATAACTATCCAATAAGCTTTCCATCATATCGTGGATGTACTTGTGTGGATTCTGACCAGACGCTGATTCAGGCGTCATTCTTCCTTCACTGACATATCAAGTAAACCAAAATCCTCAATACATCAACGAATGGGAAGGGGACGGTCGGGAGGGCCCCAGTCGTCAATGATTACGGGGCCACTACTAAATATTAGGTTTTCTTCATCTCCTTACAGGAGTCAAACCTATAATTTATTAGTGGCCCCTCCATCATTGACGAACATGCCTGATTTCTAAGACTGGAGGGGGACATTCGTAATCATATCATAACTCTAGAAAAGCAGATAATAAAAACAACCACATAGTATTCTTACTTTGAAAATATATTTAACAACGGCGTAGCCGAAAAAATACAAGAAAAAGGGGGTTCAGGCAGGTGCGTGCTTCAATGAAGCCTGCCTGACAAAAAATGGGTAACCCTGAAGATTCTGAACACAGATCTGTAGTTACAAAGGCACCCCACTCAACGAGTGGTGACAAAATATAACAAGTTATAAGTTTATATGTGCACATAATAAACCCCAACATAAACTTGGAGATAAATTGCAAAGGAACTCCATTATTCTAAAATTAAATTGCTTTCGCAGCTAAACTACTCTAACAACACTGTTGTTTTGTACTTAACATTGTACTAGCACAATTTCTCACTGAGAAATTTTCATATCACATTTTAACCTTAAATTGTATCACAGCTCTCATACTCCGGCGGGGTCTAGGGTGTCCTATGTCAACTGACTGCACCCCCCCCCCCCCCCCCCCTTTCCCGTGAAAGTAAACAAAAGTGACTGCAGGGCCACCTAGACCCTCTGCCTTAAAGCTATACATGGTAAGGAAGGTTTGTCTAGAGCAACTGACAAGTATCTAGACAGAAACGTATGATTAGACGCCCACAACTGCGTGGACGCTATGTCTTCAACTGAAAAAAATTTTCAGGAAACGTAAAGAGGCTGCCCATTTGCGTAAATCGTGGGCCCGACCCACAACGCCGGGATTACTTTCTTTAATGACTTCTACCAGAAGAGAGGCTAATCGCCGTTTAAGTAAGCGTTTACCCGTACTTGCTACCCATAAAGCACCTTGGGGGTTTTGAGGAGCTACTCTCAAATATTTGGTTAGAGCTTGCACTGGACATAAATTATGATGCACCTTTCCCCTTTTTAACGCCGGCACCGTGAACTCAGAAAACACGTGTGCACTATGCTCATTCTTGGCTACAAAACCTGGGGAGGGTGCAATGGAAATACATTCATTAAGTCTACCAAACCTAAGACAATTAGGTGTGTTGCTCATCGCCGCCAGCTCAGACACTCTGTTTCCGGTGGCCAAAGCCAAAAGGAAAACCG
Source organism: Paralithodes platypus (assembly GCA_032716605.1). Lineage (NCBI taxonomy): Eukaryota > Metazoa > Arthropoda > Malacostraca > Decapoda > Lithodidae > Paralithodes > Paralithodes platypus. The sequence continues at coordinate 49,654,216 of CM064520.1, forward strand.
CCTTTTTTAAGAGTAATGCAAAGTCTGCAGTATTTTGGTACAGACGAGAGTGAAGCAAAGACAAAGCTTTGTCCAGAGACCAAGTAGGCATGAGCTGACGGGGAGGTGGGCGGAGTTTAAAACATGCTCTCATAAAACCTGTTTCCTCCGCTACCGGTATGGAAAGACCTGTAAGGTCTAAAAAGGGCACTCTAATCGCAGTTAAGTGATTTTTTAATGTTACCACAGATAAACGTTTCTGCTCAAACAGATAATTCAAATAATTAAAAACTAATGCCACTGAGGGTACAGTTTGTTCTGTCCTAACGATCCAAGAAGTAAAGGCTTGCCAATGTGATTGATACTGTCGTTTTGTAGACTGAGTATATTGATTAAGTAATTTATTTGTCACATCTCTACCGTATGGTGCTAGCCACTTGGCCTCCTGAATGTCCATAATGCAAAAGTCAGCGAGGTCGCTAGGTTGCCAATCGTGTCTAAGTGGAAATGCCCGACCGGGAGCGATACCGGGTCCGGGCACCACATTTTCAATTGCTGGTACCACAACTGCGCCGGCCACAGTGGCGCGATTAGCGAGACTAAGCCTCGATAATCTCGTAGTTTGTTCACTACGTGGCACATTAGTGACGCATCTGGCGGTGGAAACAGATAGATGGAGCTCCATCTGTTCCAGTCTGTCACTAGGGCGTCTGGCCCCCCTGCCGGCGTTTTCGCCCGGCGGGTGAGGTATAGAGGGAGTTTGTGAGTCTCCTCGGACGCAAAAAGATCCACTTGTGGATGGGAGAGCTCTGCAATCATTAGGTTGAAAATGGGTTGCTTGAGCTCCCATTCTACTGTCGTGCTCTGTCGCCGGGACAGAGCGTCTGCCCAGACGTTCGCTACGCCTGGGAGATAAGAAGCGTGCAGATAAATATCTAGACTGTTGGCTAGAGCAAAAATCTCTTCCGACACGTTTAGCAACTTCCTTGACCTCGTTGACCCTTGTTTCTGAATACAGTGGACTGCATTCAGATTGTCCATTCTGAAGGCCATCGACTTGTCCCGTAACGCCGGGCCGTGAGCCTGAAGGAAATATAAGGGGACTAGTAATTCTTTGACATTGATGTGCGAGATTTCTAAGTGGGACCAAAGCCCCTGACCCTGGTGCCCCTGATTTGACTGAAATCCCCAACCTATTGTGCCTGACGCATCCGTGTCTACCCATACCGTTGGTGGAGGAGAGGTCCATGACATTATTGAGTGCAACGTTTCCCTCTTCGCCCAGACCGCTAGTAAGGTGTGGATTAATTTCGGGATGGGCCATAATTTTCCCGCCGGTAAGAGCGGGAAATATTTGTTGCCTTCCAATATTAATCGTTTTACTTTCAACCGGCCCAACTTGACAGTTAGTTGAATCCAGTTGAGAGAGCCGACCAGAGACTCCCAGACCCTTCGTGTCGTAGTCAGACTGTGAAGAAACCTGAACAGTTTCCTGCGAAACCTGTTGCGATTGTCCACACTCTGACTCAGAGTGAGAGCGGCGGTGTCCCAGACCAGCCCTATCCACTGAATTACTCGTGAGGGCACAAGGTTTGACTTTACCAGATTTACCTTGAACCCTAGAGTTTTGACATGATTTAAAATGATATTGACATGTTTTATGCATAATTGTTGTGTCTCTGTCACCACCAGCCAGTCGTCCAGATACCACAACACTCTGATCCCCTGTTAAAATAGTTTGGACGTGAATACAGGGTAATTTGGGGGGACCGGGATGATGACATTCTTGGCAATAATTTCCTGGGCTAGTGACTCCACCTCTAAAGAAACAAAATTCGCCGTTGTCGGCTGACGTAATCGAGGTCGCCGGAGCCACTGCCAAGTGATACCTTTGCGTGCCACCATCCGTGCCCAAGTGTTTAACGGCCATGCTTGGTGACACGTTCGGAACGACCCAGTTAGCAGACAAGGGTTCGCCGGCTGTACTACCCTCGGTTCCTCCGGCCTTAAGGTAGGCGCCGGGAGTGAGAGAGACTTTAGTTTTTTGATGGTGGGGTTGGTGCTGGCCGCTTCGCCGGCTGGCTGGTGTTGGCCGAAGACTGGCCCTGACCTGGTTTATGTTGGCCGCGTCCTCTCTGACCTGAAAACCTATTCTGTCTATGCCTGTACTGACCCTGGGGGGAGTGGGAGGACTTAGGCGGAAGAAAAGGTTTAGATCCCCCTGGCTGGGCTTTAGTAGTAGGCCTGGGTTTGGGGAAGTTAAATGCAGGTTTCTTAGAAGGGGTGGGACTGTGCTTAACGGCCTGTGCCATATTGAACACCGTTCGCCATACTTCAGGGGACATTAAAGATGGAGTAAGTACTGGTGACATCACCACCTGGTTAGCAATGCGATCAGGTAGCTTGCGAACTAACGACATCCTAAGATCTTGTCGTGCTCGTACCGCTTCAAGCAAGGCGGTGCGTATGTCACCTAAGGATTGGATTGACGACTGAAGAATCAGTCGCCGGGATAACTCAACCGATCTTCGAGCATCCGCATCTGCGATTGCCTGAGTAGACCGTAGTAAAGACTTAGCCACCTGCTGAGATACTATGTACTGTGAAAACAGGCGAAAAGCTTTTCCTCGTAGCCTAAATTCTCTGTCTAGGTGAGTAGGGGTAGGGGTAGTGAACGGGTCCTTCAGTTCACAAAGATTAATCTTAGGGGCAGCTAGGAATGCAAACAAAGCTGCCGGGACTCCGCCGGCAGAACCCACCGGCATGGAAAACCATGAATGTGTGTCCTGAGGGATCTGGTGGGAAGATTTAGAAGTGAAAGTGGTTGCAAAGTTTTGAGCCTCTACCTCCCAAT